>CAKAKR010057229.1:29085-44185 GCA_916700685.1 Adelosebastes latens | reverse complement strand
TCAAGTCAAACATTACACACATACTACTTACCGACCTACAATCGTAGACTGTATATACGAAGTGGACGTTGTCAGTCACCCATTGGTTTGTGGACTGATGTTTCGAGGCCTCAAATCACCATCTTGGTTTTTGGCTGTCACCATCTTGGTTTTTTGCAACCAGAAGTGACACAAGAGGGTGGAGCTAAGTACAACCAAACGCTGAATAAGACATCTTTAGGCGACCAAAAAGGTTATAATTAACTGTCATGAACTGAAAACACACTGTGAAAGGGTTAAAGTTCTAAGACAAAAACGCGGGCAACTTCCAGACCGGTCAAAGCCGTGGTAGCGACCTGTCAATCACAAGGTAGCCACGCCCTAAAGCATACCAAGCATTATCATTTATTTGACTCTAAATGGGACCATAATTTACTAAATGAACTTCATGCTGTGTTGAAGACAACTTGAAACTAGTGATTGAGACCATAAACTCATGTTTACAATGTTTACTGAGGTAATAAATCAAGTGAGAAGTAGGGTCATTTTCTCATAGACTTCAACACAATCTGACTTCTTTTTGCAACCAGAGGAGTCGCCCCCTGCTGGCTCATATATATATATAACCTTTAAACTGCTGCCATAGTGTGCCAAGAAAATATCCCCCACACCATTACACCACCAGCAGAAGCCTGAACCGCTGCTACAAGGCAGGGTGGATCCATGCGGTCATGCCAAATTGAACTTCAGCATATCGTCTTGATTTTGTCTACATGCCTAATGCATTGAGTTGCTGCCATGTGATTGGCTGATTAGATATTTGCGTTAAGAGCAGTTGAACAAGTGTAATAAAGTAGCTGGTGAGTGTATATTTATTGCCACCATGAACAAAATGTCACCTACCTTGTCATAGAATGCGAAGATGGCATTGAACTGCTCAGTGCTCAACTTGACACCCTGTAAAATTAAGGTTTGACTTTGATTATCAGACTACAAAATTGCCAAATAAGTAGAAGTCACAGTAAGACAAAACTCAACCATGGCTACACTATAGTAAGTGCTTCGGTGTGTATAATGCAGCCATTTTGTTTTGCATGAACATTTTTTTCTGAACTATCTTTGTTCCATACCTGGAATTTGAGTAAGAAATTCTCCTGAACAGGGAGAAGCCTGTGGGAGAAAAGGACTTCATTAGCGGACACAATATTTCATTAAATTATTCAAATCCATTGATGTAAGAAAATCTGCAGGCAGTGTGTTTCAACATTTATATAGTGAACAGAAGCAAGTCAAATTGCACATTACCTTGCCATCTCTGACAGGCCCAACTTCCCATCTCCATTCAGATCAAACATCCTGAGCTACAAAGTGGAAGCAGAGCAGAGATAGGATGGGACAGAGGAGAGAGAATGAAAGAACAGTTTTTTATAGGTATATGCTGTCAAGATGAACGCCAATATGGTCCCGTGAATTTCATTGACTGAGAAATAGAATGGACAGCCATAAAGTTTCTACCTCCATTATACATCCCCACCTTCTTTCATAGTTCTAGATGTTTAGCAGAGGACCAGTAAAGGGACTTTTCAGCCGATGCAGTCAATGGTAATTTCTTTACAGAATAATAACCTAAACATTCTCTCTTTTTAGAGGGAGATTTATGCAAAATTAGATTTTATTAAATATTACGTTTTCTCTTAAAGAAAAGTTAAAGGTGGGCTTCTTATAGAGTGCTACAGGAATGAGTCCAAAACCCAGAAATTAGTTTTTAACACTTTCGGTTCCCTCGTCTGGAAGTCAATGGGTTTTTTGAATGGGTTTTCGAGGGAACCAGGGCGATGCTAACTTCTTGATTGGCCTACAAAAATATGCCATCCCTGGAGCACTCTCTATTTGTACATATTGTTATTGCACATATACTTCATATGAAACCATTCATCACATGGCCGATTTGTTGACACAGAAACAGCAGGACCTGAATAGTATTGATGCATACGTATTTATTTATTTGGCAAAATCTCTGATCAACTTGCCGTCTTCCCTTGAAAGGCATAAAGAAACAATAATGGCCGAGTGTATCTAGGAGTAGTGTGTTGAGGAAACTGCCTCAGAAAAGCAGGTCAGGTCAGCTTTGGGGCTTCCAGGAAGAAGCAGATGTTAGCACATCTGTGCTGTAAACACACAACCTGCAGGACACGATGGGTCACGAACCACTCAGCCGCACATCGCCAAGGCGCTGCCACTGACACGATAGGCCTCAGAGGTCCTCCAGGCCAGACCGACACCTGACATATACCTTTCATGAAGACTGCATATGGCTCACAATACTTCTGTAGGATTCATTGCTGTTTTTCCGATATTTTACTTTTTATATTACAGTCCTTCAGCCATTTTTAGTTATTTTTTACTACTTTGAGAAACGATGCAAAATCAGTACCTCTTTTGCATTGGCGATTTAGACTCTTTTTAGGGGTGCTCAAGCACACCTAAATTTCATCTCAGCACCCCAAAAAAATAATTATCAAACCCCAAAGACCCACAGGATCACTGGCGTACCAGGCTGACATTACTGTCTTTAAGAGGTTGTAGCGGGCTCAATCTTAAAGCTAGCTAGTGAAGATATTGGTATCATATGAGACTAAAAAAAAACACGGAATCTATTTGTATCAACCATGTAATGTTAGCTTGTTGGGGAAGGAGGCTAAATAACGCTCCTAATTTAGGCTAACTTCTGGCAAGGGAAAACTGTCATGGTCCCTTGACCTCTCACCTCAAGACATGAAGACATTTCCACCATAACTTGATTCAGAAAAAGGCAGAAAATGGCACATAAAAATCCACCAGAATGCAGGAAATGAATTGTATGATGCTCAAAATTTCCTGGGGGAGAACACCCAGACCACCCACTTGATTTGTGTCCCTTCAAAAGATCTGATCCTAGAATCGCCCTGCTCATTTGTGTGCCCCCCCCCGCGCGCCTTCTGTGTTGGTAAAAATCTATAAAAATGCCAATCTTACGTTCCTGATACTGAGCTTAAAGTTTAGCCCAACAGAATAATGAGAACTGTCCAATTACACTGTACATCTGTGATTCCATATGTGTGTGTGCGTGTCTTACTATGGTCTGTGTGTACTCCTGGAGCTTCTGGTCATCGTAGTGTCTGTTAGCCTTCTCCAGCAGGTCTGACAGAAAGCCCTGAGGACAGAGACACATGTAGATAAAAAAAAAAGAAATGAGGAAGAACATGCAGAAGTAGAAGGCATATACAGGGTACTCGGTCCCCATGGAAAAAAAACAAAAAAACAAAGCAATGCTGTGAGTTTTATTTAATCTACTCTCTTGATACTGCAGTTTAGTTTATTCAGTTTTGGGGATTTCCATTTTTTCAGATTAGTTGATGAAGAAAGAAAAGGAACAAATGAAGAAGGAAACTATAAAGGAAAGGTTAAAATAATGAAAGATAGACGTGAGGAAAGATAAAAGAAACAAGGACGGGAGGAGGTTGGGAAGGAAGAACATTAAGACAGAAAGAGGAATAAAAGAATGAAGACAGAAAAAAATGACATCAGTGGTATTTCATAATTTGACCTTGTGTTTTGTATGTAAAATCCTAATCTGCAAAGTAAAGAGTAACTACAGCTATTAGGTACAGTAGACGTATTATCTCACATCACTTGTTCAGTACTTGAGTCGATATATACTCAGATATTTTCCAAGTCTGCTCACAATCATGAGGTCAGACACATGTCTGCTGCCTGCGATCTCATCTGCATTTTTCCAAAGCTCTCAAAAGGCCACACCTGAGTAACTCATCTGCACCTGGTCAGCTGGAACAGATGTGATCCCATAACAACCCAAGAAGCAGCCTAATCTGTACTTCGACGCGTAATCACTGACCCCGGTAATGTTCAACTCCCCGGCGTGGAGCACTTTCCTTTATATAATTTGACACAACATTTCATTAGAGGTGTTGAAGTGAATAATCTGAAAAGCTTTTTGCATCTGAATCCTCACCTGAAAAAAACACTCATGGTCACTGGGGGATTTCCAGTAGAGCAGCCACTTAACTCTCTTCTGTCAAAGCTGCTGTCTGGCTTTACTGCCCCATGTGCTCACATGTATCCAAAAAAAAATCCCACTGAAACTCAGAGTGACGAACATTTTGAAATGTTAATTATCTGTGGAAGTTTGTAGCTAATATGTCACCTAATAGCGCAAAGACTACAGTTCAAGCCATTTTCAGCATATTAATTTCTTATCTTTACTTTAGCTATTTCTTTGAAGTCACATATGAATATTTTGTACAGATGTTTCAAGGGCCTTAAAAGAATGGTTTGACTTTTCTGGAAGAGCGCTAGGCTTTGAAGCAAATTTTCGTAGTTGCCAGACGGTGGTACTACAACTTCCGTGTCCGTCACATGATGCCATTGGGCCCAAAAATACTTTTTCCCATAGACAATCATTGGGAAAGAGACGTCTGTAAATCAGCTTGTACTTTTTTTTAGGTAAATCAACTTCCCAGTACGAACACTTGAATAGTCCTTATTTAAATCATTAGGTCCTAAAAGTTGTATAAATAGCTTAATCCAGAATATATATATATATATAATAATATAATGAACTGCCGTTCACGTGAATGAGCCAAGGCCAAGCGGTTGAGAGGCGGGGTAAAAGGAAGCACTAGTGCACTTGCTCTATGGACCCATGGATGCAGAAGATCCAGGTAATTTTACACCAAGGAAGTCGAAAGTTTTCGGCTTCATGCACCACTGAGCAACTTTCATGGGAATGAACGAGGCCCCTCCTCCAACGCTGTATCCAGTTCTCTTTATATATCCATGGTTGGCCGACACATTCTCATCCCAACTCGTCACATACCGCATACCCCCTTGGCGTCACGCCCCTTGGCATCACTTTATTTTTGGCATCAAAAGCACTATGGTTACCCTTGGCGTCACTTTAGGATTAGGCAACAAAGCCGCTATGGTTAGGTTTAGGAAAGAACTACATGGTTGGGCTTAAAACTACTACGTCTGTACAGTGAAAATGACACTGAACGTTGTGAACACGAACAGCAGTCTCCTGGTTGAAAGTCCTGTGTTTGTTGGACCCATCCACCTCGGGTATGTGTCTTTTCACTCTTAAAACTACGTCACCACACTCCCGGCACACTTTATCGGTGCATTTACTGTTCCCGCTGATGGGTTTACATTATAGTTAATGGAACGTCCGGTGCGTTTCATACCGGCGCTAAAGGGTGCCAACACCTCTGTATTTAACACCCTGAGAATGAGAACGGGCTGGGTTGGCAGGCATCTAACGGAGGTGCTGGTAGATGTTTCATCTCAATCTTGGCAAGAATGTGAATAAGCACATTCCCTACCTAGTAGTTATTTTCCATAACTATTCCTTCCAGTGAGCAGATTCAGAATCAGTAAGGTAATAGGGTAGTTACTCATCATAACACAAAAAATGTAGAGGATTATTTTTTTGTCTCTTTCTTTCCTTTCTTTTTATTGGTGTCAAAACAATGTAACAGCTAGGAGGTGATAAATAGAAAATATGCATATAAATTAATACATTTTGGCTACACTTTTGCACTCAAAATGAACTAAAGGTATGGGAAATACATCCAGGGAAACATAAGATCAATAAAACACAACTATTACAGTGGTATATATAATAAATATATGTAAATATAAATGTAAATGATTACAGGGGGAGTACAGGGAGTATGGTTTAAGTAGTGGCTACTAGCTACTACTATCTTTATTACAGTTTAGGTTGGGCGCTCGGCTAGTGAGCATTTGAATGTGCAATTGAATGTGTGTGTGGGGGGGGAGAAAAAGAAAAAAAGACATAACAAAATAAGAATAAGTATGACCAAGTAGGCGGGTGAATAAATAACAGGTATTTGTGCTGTATATATTAGTTTATTGGTTATGCTAGCCTTTGAGGTTGCAAGTGTAGATATATTATCAGAAATATTACATAAAAGCACAAAAGTTGCAACATGTTTTATCATCGAGAATCATAAAACATACCTTCAATTCATTTGCTTCAATGTAGCCACTGCGATCTGTATCATATCGCCGCCATGCCTGCAAGAAATCAACAACACAAAAGAGATATTGGATTGAAAGGCAGTTTTTCAGCACTGATGCACAAACACACTGTTCTCCAGAGTGATTTACATTCGCCCCCCCACCCCCCTACATAAATCCTCTCTGCTGACTGAACCCCAGCTTGCTCTTTAACTGCGCTAAGAGTTTGATTTTTCTCTGGTGCAGAGCAGAAATCGTTCCAGAGGGGACGACCACAAAAGCCGGGACCGTCACTGTAATCACACAGTCTTCAATACAATCCCATTCGCCCGCATACACAGCAGAGGGCAACCAGAGACAGAGAGAGAAATGAGGGAGGGAGAGAAAGTCATTTTAATGAATGTTTTAATCTAGCAGCTGTCCCTGTCCAAAGAAGGGCTCCTTATCAAAGATGGATGGCCTCCCTCTTTCTCCTTCTCCTCCTCCTCCTCCCCCCTCTGCTCCGCTCCTCCTCTGGGCTCTGCAAAGAGGAGCCACAGTGGTGTTATCCATTATATATGACTCTGAAAATAGAAGGTTCTGCTTCCTCATTCTAACCCTTTAAAAACCTCTCTGCCCACTTCCTCCTCCCTGCACCCTTCAACAAAGACTGATTAATCCTCCTCTCTTGTTATGTCCTCAAACTCAGGCTCTCAACTTCCCATCGACATTTAATTTACATCCTCTCTGTTCCTGCTTTCTCTTGTTTGCCCTTTCTATCCTTCTCTCTCCACACCTTCTCTTTCATTCATCCACCTCCTCTCATTTCATTATTCCTTTTCAATATGACACAGGAGACAAGGGCGGCCTCTTCTCCACATGTAATTGGTTTCTAATTGGCTCCATTCTTTCATTGCAGCAGATCTAACATGAAATCTGCCATTTTCTTATCTTCTAAAGGCATTTTGTGGGGAAAAAAATATATGATTTCCCTTTTCTAGTATACCTTTCAACACAAATCTTTCTCTGCTGAAGGCTTTTTGTTACTCCTGCAATCATTCATTATTCATAATTCACAGCAGCACTAAAATTGTTTATACCGTACTTTGAACTTTTCATATATAAATGGTTTCTTAAACACACAACTTGGCTGCTATTCGGTAACAGAACAAAACAGAAATTCTTATTTTCTGTTAGTCACATACCGTAAACTTTGTGTGTAGCTAATGTCTGATTGCTCGGTAGCTATATTGATTTAGGTGATCTGCTAACCGTCACTGTTTTGTTGGTTTTGTGGCGTTTTTCTGTAAAGTTACAACAGATTTCCACGTGTTATTCAGTATCTAGTATCACACAGCAAAGCAAGGAGTCTGTCTGCCCTTCGCGTACATCGAGAACCATTCATCCGATCGACTTCACACTACGGGTGTAGCGTTGAGTCAAGCATGCGGTCCGCAGCTGGCCTTTGCAGGTGGCGAATCATTGACTGTAGGGATGTCACAATACCAGAAATTTTGTAGCCGATACCAATACCAGGGAAATTCCATGATTCTCGATACCAATTCGATACCACGGTAAAAAAAACAAAAGTAAAACAATAAATGCCATGTACTTCAACATCCACTCTCTTATTACCGTTTGCATACTGTTTTTTGTTAGGAAGTTAAACAGGTCATAATTCCCTCTCTATTATCTATTTTATATTGCTGGGAAAACATCTCCTTCAAACAAATGAAGCTTATGCGCAAATTCAGACAGGAAGACCCTCTTTACGCTCTCTCATTCACAACCTTTCTGTCTCTCTCTTTCTACTGGTTCCTACTCTATCAGCTGACTGTAGGTGGTTCATTCTCAGATAACCAAACAGATTCTACCACGCTCTCCATGAGCCAATCATATCAAATTTTAAAACTGTTCTCCTCTCTGCTGCTGTCAGTTGTCATTGCAGTGCGACTCGATGCAGCCCGCCTCCAACCCATCACATCAAGGTTTCAACAATTCTGTGCACTCTACATTCCTTCATTGGATCTTTAGCTACTCTTTTCACCACCACCACCAGTGACTAGACTCCAGGGGGGAATATATCCTAATCTCATCACAGCATCACTACCCCCTTTTATATACTACGTCACGATGGAGTCTAATCGCCAAAGACTTTGCACTATTCTTCTATCATGCACCATGTAATAAATTATTGTTCATTCGATACGGGGTCTCTCCTGATTGAACTGCATTTATTCAAGTTTCTCACCAAAAACTACATTTTACAAGTTTGCATTTGAACACATCATGATAATGTTAGAATTTATCTTCGCCCAATAATTTTTTTTACTGGATGCATGTAAATCAGTGGCACCTCCCGTGTTGAAATGGGCAAGACGAGAGCTACTTAACGTTAGCTGTTAGCAGCCGGTAAGCAGCACAGTCCTGCACGGTGCTAACAGCTAACGTTAACTAGCTCTTTTCCTGCGGATTTCAATACAGAATTGTTGTTCGCAATGCAGCATTATCAGAGAAAAATAACGTTGATAGTGAGTTTACTGCATCAAAAACACATTTTTTGTCGTCCCCGGGACGCCACTAGTCTCAAGCCCTGACAATACCTGCGGTACTAGGAAAACAAATACTGTCACGTTTTCAGAATTTTGGCATCAACTTGGTATCGAAGTGTCGGTTCTCGTAACATCCCTAATTGAATGCAATTCATTTTTGCTGCTGGATGCTGGATATACTAACAATTACAATGAAACTCTTCTTCACTTCCTTGGAGTCAACGAGCGATGAGCGGTTCTCGAGAGCGCTGCAAGCAGCACTTTCGGGGGCCGAGCAATATGCCCCCTCCGAACAGGCGCTTCACTGGTAAGTCACAATGCCCTTCAAGCGAGGGGACGCCAAAGGTGATTGGTGATCACCAAACATGCCCCATTGTCATTCATAAACATTCACGTAACTGTTCATTTTGTACTTGGGGGCGACTGTGGATCAGAGGTAGAGCAGGTCGTCCACCAATCAGAAGGTCTGTGGTTTAATCCCCGGGCTCCTCCGGTCACATGTCAAAGTGTCCTTGAGTGTCCTGATGAGCAGGTTGGTACCTTGCCTCTGCCATCAGTGTATGAATGTGTGTGTGAATGGGTGAATGCTGACATGTAGTATAAAGCGCTATATAAATGGAAGTCCATTTACCATTTACTAGTACAGATTGTAGGCATGAAGTTGACATGTTTTTTTTGTTCTTTTCTGTTTCGACCGCATCTTCTGACAGGAATGGAATCAATCATGATTGATGTTCAGGTCCACACTGCGCGTTGAGTTGTGAATATTAGCTCTTCTGCAAACCTCTGACACCTACTGTTACCCATAACAGCCCATAGCTTCCCTGCATACACCAGCAGAGACATTCCCATGAATCTTTGGGGAACCATTTACAGCCTAAGTAATTAACACTTTCCTCTTATGCCAAACCTGTGCTTTGCAGCTGATACAACAAGGATCAGGAGAGTTTACTGGATCCCAGTAAGCCAAACGTTGAATAAAATCAGTGCCATTTCAAACTATTCACACCTTCTTTTAACTTTACTGAAGGGACTTCAGCCTTCAAGCCTTCTGCTTGCTCACTTGTCACATATTAGCCTTTATTTGTGCTCAGCCAATTCTACAGTCGATGCTCATGATGGACCAGGTGGGGTCACTCGATTTGTAAATCAACTGCTAAATCTCAACAGCAGAAACGGGCAACCATGTGCAATGGAGGCAGAGAGTCTGCGGTTTTCTTTCCAGGCTACTCCAGTTTATTTCACTAATTAGTACACCTTCAACCATACACAGGGAATTAATCCGTGAAATTAGCTGGTAGGCACGAATGAGAACATGCAGGCTGTCTCCCCTCCATGCTTGACTGACTCTGGTCTATAATGTATGGTTGGGTAATGACTAATGGCATTTCTTAGTGAACAAGAAGCCTTTGTACAAAAAGTATTGCAAAGAACTGATCAAATAACAGAGTTCGGCGAGGGGGGACAGCAGCTTTGCATCAAAAGAATATACCGGCCCATCCACACACACTCTCTTACCGCCATAAACTCAGCACTGGAGCTGACAAACTGTCTGAAGCAGAGCAGGAAGTTCTCTTCAGTTGGGAGAATCTGGGCCAGCTGGAGAGAGAAATGACAGGAAAATGGGAGTGGTGAGAACACAAGATGGTGTGGTTGATACGCTGGGAGAGAAGAGATGGAGACTGGGGAGCTTTTTGTCTGCAAAGCCACAAATGGGCAACTCGGACATAAATAATAGAGAAGCCGGGCTATGCCTAAGTTTGATTTATTTATTTTTTTATCATATTTTTGGATCAGACAAAGCCTTTGCACCTGATTTTTACTCCAACAACTGAACCTAAAACTAATTTTTCCATGCTGCCGGTGGATTATTGATATTGCAGACGCCTCCTCCTTGCATCTCTTTCAAGTCACGCTCCGAAAATGGTAAAATTGAGTGAAAGCAATATCCCAAACTGACGCTCCATTGAGACTACATAAAGACTGTATTTATGCAATCGATCCGAGTATTGACCAAGCCTCTGAAGCCTCTCGCTTGTAGGCTACTGTATTCCTCTGGCTCTGTGAATTATCTTAGCTTTTTTCTTTTTACAACTTTGTCTGTGTCCGAAAACACTCAGTCATCCACTACTCCCTACTCACTATCCAGGGATTTCTATGTAGAGGACTATATAGTATAACACTTTTCGGACATTACTCAGGTCATTTTCTCGGCGCTGTTAATTACGTCATTGCGGCCGCACAATTAAAACGTGCCAGATCAACGTCTGCTGGTAGACCAACAATAATAAATACTGGATACTGACATGTATTTTTTTGTGTGATAAATACATATTGTAAGCTATTTTGTTGAGTTGTCTCCCAGCGAAATGTACTGAGTGAATTTAAGTTCCCCTTGGTAAGCAGTAAAGCAGCATATACTGTATGTCTAGGGCTTTTATTGTGAAAGGTAAGAATTAACGGAATGTGGGGTCAATAAGTGTATTTTCCAAAACTAATAAATACGAAGTACTTTGTGGTCATTTGTGTTGTGATGCGCTGCTCTGCTCACATTAAATACATCATTTTTTCGTGCGACAACTCATGGATTTGTCTCGATCGTGCTGCTCTCTTTTCTCTCGTCCGTGTGCTGTTTTCCGTCAGCGCAATGCATGATAGTATATAGTACTCGGTTGACCATTGTTGTCCACTACTTTTCACAGTGCATTGTGGGATACTTTGAGTCTATTATAGAGTGCTCCAGGGGTGACATATTTTTGTTGGCCAACCAGGAAGTTAGCATCACCGTGGTTCCCTCGACAAAAAGCCAATGAGATTTTTCCATCGGGTTTTGGATTATTGCAGAAAATAACGTTACGTTTTGTTCCGTAAAATAGTCTTAACAAATAAACACCACTTTTATGATTTTTGAAGTGTAAATGCAATCACCAGAAGTAAAAAGGCTATTAACCAACTAAACCACGGTCGCATGAACGCGAGTATTTAAACAACGAAGCTGTAAAGGAGGACGAGTCGGCGTGATGACATTTAGTAGTCTCATTTAGCCACTTGCTAGCCAGCAACCGCCTTTTTTAAGACATTCACAAAATTCACAAATGGGGTATTTATTGATGTATTTTATATCGTAGAACAAAACGCTTAAATCTCTTAAAGGGACTGTTTGTAACTTCTTACACGTATAAATCAATCCGGGTCGGTGTCCCATGCGCGCTCACGTGTAGCTACGCTGTTCAGACAAGACTCCAACACAAACTACACGGAAGCACCAAAACAGCAAAGTTATAACTAGTGAAGCCCGTCTGTTAAACAGTGTTGGCCGCGGTCGGAGGACGCGGGGGAGGCCGTAGCTTTGGTCACCAGGGCCGGAGTCTCTGCTGTAATCTGCTCCTCTGCTTGCCTGCCTGCCTTCATTCACACACCGCGCTCGTTACTCGCTCAGCTCGCTCAACCTCACGTGCATGCACGCACACTACACACTGCAGAAGAGTTAGTTTAGCTCTTAGAATATCTAGTGAATGAACAGTGGACGTTTGTGCAGAAATAAATGCTGCAGCTCCAACAGACAAACAGAGGTTTTCCGTGTCTTGTGAAGTGATGGGGCTCCGCAGCGAGTTACGTTATCGTCCCCGACCAAAACTCCGGTGTCTCCCCTGTTCCTTCTGACCGCGGTCAGGAGGCTGAAGCAGGAAAAGCCAACACTAGGATCAGCAGTGAATCATGGAGAGACCTTCGTCTGGTCAGCTAACATTACTGCCAAGCAGGTGAAATATAGAGTGATATTGTGGTTTTAGCTGACGTTGACCGATGCTCGTTCATGTCTATTTAGAGCGAGCACAAGCGCGAGCCCGGCGCTGACTTTCGTTGACTTAACGGCCACAGGTGTCGCTGTTAACAAGCATTTCTGATTCTTACAAACAGTCCCTTTAATGAAAAAACAGATTTCCAAGCATGATACAAGAAGCACCCCCAAGGCCTTACCTCTGACATCTCAATCCGTCCATCTTTGTTCTTGTCAAACTTCTGCATGAACTCCTTCATCCTTTCTCTGAATACGGGGTTTGAAGGGTCCTAGAAAACATTTGTACTCAATACAAGTGAGGCCAGAGTGGTCAGTATGTGCAAAGAGTATAGAAGCATAGAGATGACCTCCAGTAGCCTACAACAGCCGCTAGATGGCGCTGTGGTAGCGCTGCTGCCATTTTGGACTGAAAACGCCAATGAGTCTGTGGCCATGGATGTATAAAGAGACTTCTGTAAATCAGAGGATAATTTTTTTTCTAGATAAATCAATTTCCCAGTTCGAACACTTAAATCATGATGTCCTAAAAGTTGTAAAATGAACTAGTAGCCGAATCCAGAGTTATTTTCTTTGGCATAATGAACGTGCATCACGATCGCACGCTCATATGACATATCCGGTTCTGCCAGCTTCCTGCTAGCTGTATGAGGCTATAATAATGGATAAACTGGCTGTAATTCATCACTTTTATTATCTTATAATACACCCATGGGCTGTGTGCTGTAAGCCTGTACCGTGGTGGATGTATTAACGTCTCTGTTCCCAAACAACCGGCTATCAGCCAGTAGCTAGTAGCGCTAGTGGCATGACATCAACAGAATTCAATGTAGTTGTAGACTATTTACTAACACGCAGGGCAAAAGCACAGGACAAAACCTCTTATACATCCATGGTCTGTGGTCTATTGGACATCTATTTTGGAGGTCCTTGACATGAAAACGTTTGAGATTGCTCTCAAAATCTGTGTGCTGGATTTTTACTATCTTCCATTTATGTCCATCGCTCACTTTGTTTAATAAATAAATAAGTAAGTAAGTAAAATAGTTATAATAGTATGCATATTTATATTATGTTTATTGTTCAACACAGGCCATTTCCATAGAGACATCAAAATTATGACAATAGAATAGAAATAATTTAGTTTTATTTTTGTACGGCACTTTTTAGGCGGACGTTTTACCGGCGTCCGGTAGTCGCTTTCAGTCCAACATGGCGGAAGCGTAGCTCTGCTACTGGGTGCTGATGTTATAATGGAACGACCAATTGACTTTCACTTCTTAGCAATATACGTTCTTTGGTATGTGTATCTGTGTTTAATCTCTAATCGTTGAACTCACCACCCCTGCTCCTTTCCGGGCCATCTCCAACTCCCTGAAGAAGTTCTCCAGCTCCTTCCCCTCGATGTAGCCATTACCTGGGAGAGACAGACAGACAGACATAAACCTGTGTTATCGCAGCATACCACAGAGGGCTATTTCAGTATTGCTGACATGCAAAAACC
Organism: Adelosebastes latens; assembly: GCA_916700685.1. Classification (NCBI taxonomy): domain Eukaryota; kingdom Metazoa; phylum Chordata; class Actinopteri; order Perciformes; family Sebastidae; genus Adelosebastes; species Adelosebastes latens. The sequence continues at coordinate 30,333 of CAKAKR010057229.1, read as the reverse complement.
CCATCAGCACAGATGTGGTCACAGTGTCACAGTGTCGAGCACATCCCTGGTATTGATTCAAACATGAGCCGTTTACCAGTAACTCTCTTCCTTCCCCTCTGGCTCAATAGATTAGACTATTGACTGACACCATGCAAACTGATCACTCCTCAAAGACTGTGTTCACTGGGTTGTGAGCTATATATGGAAAATTGCTTTTCTAGGATTCTGAAGGTGATGATCCGCGGGCAGCTTCTTTTATTCCACGGAGATCAATACTGCCTTCAGCAGGGAGTTTGGCAAAAGGGACGAATCAATATGGACAACAGTGTACTGTGACAATTTTTACCTTTTTTTTTTTAAGATCATCTCAACTTGTGAAAGCGATGATATTTTGTCATGACGAACTGAAGCTTAACTGAAGTTTTTGAATGTCCTAACCTTGTTTTCCTGAATGCTGCCAATCATTTTGACAGTGTCACTTTTGTCAAACGGTGCTTGTTCTAAGATGATGTCCATCACATTTCTTTTGGGACTCTGTCAGGACAAATTTAGCTTGGGGACAAATGAAGTTGATTTTCTTCTACTTCTTAACTCCTGGTGTTCTGTCGCCCTGACAGTACCTATTCAGGGGAAATATGTGTACGCCCGCTTCACCCAGGTAATCTGTGAACTCGTGCCAATATCCCATCAACAAGCACGCCGAATGGCTGGACAGATGGCTCCAAACGATGTGACTAGCTGCTTCAATAAAACCCTGGAAGGCAGAGCTGCCTCATTAAACACCAACAAAGATTATTATGCCATCCACTTCCTCTCCTCTCCCTCTAACTCGCCGTCTCTTTCTGTCATCTTCTATCTTACTCCCTCTCTCTATCCAACCAACATCTTAGCGTCTTTGTTCTATCCATGGAAATTTTTGTGTACGTGTGTGTGTGTGTGTGTGTGTGTGTGTGTGTGTGTGTGTGTGTGTGTGTGTGTGTGTGTGTGTGTGTGTGTGGTCATTTCTACTTGAACATTTGTCATACAGGCTATTGAAGGTGTGTAAGGATAGTAGGTGGGTGTGATACTGAAACGAATATGAAGGAATTATACAGCATATTGAACCACAGAAAATAATTACACGTTATGGAAGAAATTATCATCATTTCCCTTTGTTACTAAATTAACTTAACTTAAGCTACACTGGGTAGAAATGGAGCAACATTATTTTTATAAAACAGTCAACGGTAATCTGAAAAAAAGAATGTGCCTCTGTGTCCTCCGGTG
>CAKAKR010057229.1:0-29065 GCA_916700685.1 Adelosebastes latens | reverse complement strand
TTACTCCCTCTCTCTATCCAACCAACATCTTAGCGTCTTTGTTCTATCCATGGAAATTTTTGTGTACGTGTGTGTGTGTGTGTGTGTGTGTGTGTGTGTGTGTGTGTGTGTGTGTGTGTGTGTGGGCATGTTCAGTGATGTTATCAAAACTCATGAATACAAGCTCTGCTGTTTCAATAAGTGGGACAGTAAAATGCCTCGCTGCGATCGAGCCTCCCTCCTGTGGGTCTTATTGACATTTAGCACTCCGGAGAGAAACGGCCTGCTTGATAATTAAACAGAGTAAGATGTGATTAACTACATGGCGAATGGCATAAAATGACAATAAAAATAGATTTATGAATAGATTATGCCGGAGCGCTGTCACACCTTCAATAAATGCAGCAATAGATCCATACTCCTCCATTATATTTTTGCATAAGGGAGGGTCTGTTTGTATTGTGCTTTTTGAGATGCAGGATGAGTTCTTTCTGTGCCAATCAGCCTCAAAGCCATAACAATATGCTTAAGGCCCCTATGGCAGGGGTTCACAAACTTTTTGGGGCCTGGGACACATTAAGGCCTTGACCCACCAAGCCGACAGTCAGCCATTTGGGGCCATCGGTGAGCGTCCGTCGGCCTAGATTTTTCCGGTGTGTCCTGCACCGTCGCTTCTAATCAGAGTTTTTTTGGCCGATTCGGCATGTTGCCCTTCGGGAAAAGAAATTACTCTGATTGGCTGTTTTTTCATCTCACGCAGGCGCAGAGCGTATGTGGTAGTTGGCTATCGGCTGTAGTCTTTGCGGTGTGTTCGAGTGCAACTTTTTGGCCAAGACACAGGCGTTGTGAGGCGACTCAAAGGTCCGCCTTTGTCACAGCTAGTTCTTTTGCAATGTTATTTAATTTTAAAACCACTTATATACCTTTAAAAAGAGGGTGATTTTATTCAAATTGCATTTGGACATCTGGCATCTGTCCCAAATACCAATTTTTAAGCTTCGAAGCTTCGGTGCGAACTATTCAAAGGTATTCGAAGCTTCGCGGCGCAGCAGGCTGAGATTTAAAGCATCTCCAGATAAATTCTGTTATGATTTGACGCTATATAAAAATAAATTGAATTGAATGTAATGTTCTTCTGTGTGCTCGCACTACTGTACAAACAGTGATATCCGTCTGAGAATAAATATTAATAATAATAATATATATATGGAAAAAAAGAAGCATTCGAATACTGATTTGGACCATTTACCATCGAAATCCATCAAGTGAACCCATCCTCCCTAATTACACTGAATGTCAATGATTCCATATAGGGTGCAGATGTAAAAAAAAAAAAGAAAACAATTGCCAGCAGATACATTTCATAGCTGACTTCATCTCACTTCCAAATCATTCAATTTAAATGTCAAATAACTAGCTTTATATGTCGTAATCAGGGCACTCCTACTTGCTTTCACATACTTTGGCCTCTCCGCACAAGCACTTAAAGCTTGCACCAACCAGCAGGATAAAAGGTTCCCAAAACCACTTTTGGCCCAAACACACACTCTTTTGGTTTCTGCGTCATTATAGTCCCAAGAGAAACCACTAAAGACGCTTCACTCCTTTGGTTCCGATTCTAAAATTCAACCCCAACACAGGAAAACTCTCAAAGTGGCCAACTAAGTGCATGTTTAAAGCCTATATAAAGTGCATTTGCCTTTCAAAGCAGAGTGCGGCCCCGTCTATTCAAATATGTTGTGTTGAGATCACAGCTGGGTCAGTGCAGGAACTGGATTTTGCTTCCCAAAATTTCCACATCCAGGTTAATAAAAACCATTGACAGCAAATGCTCTATAATTAGCAAAAGGAGCTGCAGTTGTTTCCTTTTCCAACTTTGAAGCGATTGAATCAAGAAAAGGCCTGACAGAGACGGCACAGAAAGATGAGAGGGACGCAGAGCGGAGGAGCTGCGAGAGACGCAATCCAGATGAGACTTGATCCTGGGCCAAGGGGAATATGTGGTTTCATCATCTCTGGGTGCATCGCCTCCTGTGTATTTTTATCTGCAACTCAAGAGATGTTTACTCAATCTGAGCAAACAAATTAGCTCTCCTTTCTTTTCTGCCGAGCCAGGAGACACTCCCAGTAATGAGAGCAGAAATCAAACACTGTAGCCAAATCTGTAGATGCATGCGCACTGGTTGGATTTGATTTGCAAAGTGGCTCATTGCAAAGCACAATATGTAAAGCAGTAAACACCTGGGTGGTAGGACTGACAGCCCTACGCTCAGGCCAAAAGAGTTAAAACAACAACAACTTTGTCTGCACATTGGCTCATATGGAGGAGCTCAGCTGCTTAGTTAGACCCCCCACCCCCACACCCCCCAACCAACTCCTCATTCTGCCCTGATTTCCCTGCGGAACGCACTTCAGCGTGATGTGTGCAGGCGTCAAAACAGATCGCATTAACAATGAATTCCCAGGAGAGTGTGTGTGTAAAACAAATAGGTGCAACACACTCGCCTTGTTTGCAGGTTGTGTTTTGAACATCTCAAGAAAGTTGATTGAACCAGCGAGACTGTGAGGACTTTCTGTTTAATAATGCAGCGGTCACTTACGTATGTGTCCCAGTCTGACTCTCAAAGTTGTAAAGGAAATGGTCTCCCTTTTCAGATTGGCCACTTTTTGAGTATCAGCACTTTTATCAGTTCACAAAATGCCCTTAATCCACAGGAAAAAGGATTTTCATGGTCATGAGGCTTTTCGTGACAGCAGCAAAATGCCTGATGATTTTGATGAGGGGGGGAAAGGGAACTTGTCCAATGTCATACTACTGCAACACAGACACATGCACGCAAAGATAACTGCAGAGTGAGACATGAAGACTGAAGTGACAAATCATCTGTACGGAGACTAAAACAGAGGATCGATGCAAGACACCGATCAAGATTGAGACTGGGTGAAGAAACAGGGTGTGTGTAGTGGGTAGGGGGTTGATGAATAAATTTGTATATGGAACAATTTCATGTTGATATCACAGCAGTATAACATATTAATGCATAAAGAACATCACCACCTGACAGACTGCACTTATTGATGGAACTTGAATAAGCCAGTTTTTGATTGGATATCAATACAAGTAACCAATTAGGTAACATCCAACCTGTCAATGATTAGCCTATAGGTTAACCCACAGAAGACACTAATTAAATGATGAATTGATTGCAAAAATAACAGCATGTTTTAAACAAATGCCTTCACTGTTGGAACATTATAATGTCATGTGTGTCAGGAGAGGACTTCACTGTGCACTCATGAAGCTTAATTGACATTAGAATAAAGGCTGCTTGTTTCCAGCTCACTGAATAGCCTATATATAGTCTTTAAATAATTATTTTATCAGAATGCTTTTCATTAGATATAATGCATCTGCCTGTGCATTTAAATGCTATAAAACACCACGTGGTGTCTGTTGGGAGTGGTCCTCATTAGAAATTCATTTGGAAAAACGTCGAACTTTTTTTAAGGGTTGCAGTAATTCAGTATATCCAGAATGTCAAGTCAGTGATATCAGCTCTCCAACAATATTAAATATGAAAAAAAAGCCAATTTTGGCTACTTTATTCCCTTATCACACAGAATATTATCACTGATTAAATACAAAGTAGACCCTATAATAGACTATTCCTAACATTTCACCGCAGATCTCAGTCTACAGAACCCTATATATTACATTATTTTTTCACTTCCTACATTTCTTTTAACACCCCAAAACGACAAACTTTAGCTCTTATTGTCTGTTATTCTATAAGCTTGATAACGGTTTTCTATTGTAGGAGGATGCATTTCAATCTGTTTCCATGCATTTCCCTGTATGATTATTATTATTATTATTATCACTAATTAAAGACAAAGTAGACCCTATAATAAACATTTTCACCGCAGAATTCATCTCACAGAACCCCATATTACATTATGTCTGTTTTTTCTCTCCTAAATGTCCTAAATAGTTGCTTTTGCACCCCAAAACGACAAAACTTCAGCTATTATTGCAGGTTTTTTCTATTCTAGGAGGATGCATTTCAGTCTTTTCCCATGCATTTCCCTGCATGATTATTATCATTATTAACCTTCCTTCAATCGGCTGTTTTTTTTTTCAGCAGTGATATAATCCAATAATGAATTATGAGTTTGGAAATAACTTTTAATGTCCTACCGTCAGCGTCGAAATGTTTCCAGATGTCGAGGAACTGGGACGCGGTGACCTCGGCCAGGTGCAGGTGAGGAGGCTGCTGTGCTTTGTTTGCCATGATGATGCTCTCGACGGATGCTGCTGCTGCTGCTGCGGGTCAGGACGCCAGAAAACAATCCGCTGCTAACTTTTCTGCGTCTCTTGTTCAAACACACACCCCACACTGTGAACCCGGCGAGCAGCCCGCCGCTTTTTAACCCCGACAAGGAGCTGCAGCACCGCTGGACCGCCGCTAGGGGCGCACCGACACCCACACACCATCACCATCTGACTCAGCTTCATCTCTCTCTCTCTCTCTCTCTCTCTGTGTGTGTGTGTGTGTGCTTTCAAGCTTGATGATGTGGTTGTGTGATGGGACTTCTTGGGCACTGCAGTGGACAGACTGATGTGTGTGTGTGTTTGTGTGTGTGTGTGTGAGGGAGAGATGAGAGAGATGCAGATAGTGAGCAGATTGTTTTGTTGTTGCATCGTCATGCTTTACAGTAGATCCGGTGTGTTCGATCCCGTGCACGCGCATGCATGTGGATTTCTGCATGCACGTGATTCATGCATGCGTGTGTTTCTGTGTGTGTGTGTGTTCCTTCCCACATCTGTGTGCGTATCTAAGCGTGCAGCCTGTCTGCCTGCCTGTGTGTGAGGCTTCACAGACTTAATTAGAACTCACACACTAATCACATTTCCCACACTGCCTCCAGCCAGCAGTGATTAGCCCACATAATAAATGTAAATTCTGGAAAAGAAAAAAAAAAAAAAGGTAAAAAGAACTTTTTCATTAATGGCCACTCTGCTGTGCAGAGGGGGGAAAGGCAAAGCCACAGATCCAGGATCCTATTAGGAGAATGAGGATTTAAAAAAAAAAATGTACTCATATATATTTCTTCAACTCATTTACTGCAAGAGGTGATAATATTCAGGATGAAGCAATAAGCCTGTAATGAGCAGGAGGAGGGCAAGTATCCCTAGAAGCATTTTCCTGCAAAGAAGAAAGAGAAAATTAATAATATTTTTCAATTGACTCACAGATGCTAGGGGAACTGGGTGTTTTTTAATCATTATTAATTAAAGTAGGCAATTACACATGCTTTCTTCTGCTATAACATGCGGAAATGTCTGCTGTGAAAAGAAATTCTACACTGTGTTGTTAAAGTTGTTTCAAAACCTAGATCACCTTTAAAGCAGCTATTAGGAGTCCAAAAAAATCGCCAGGGGCTAAACATGGGAGAAGACACTGTGACATGCGTAGCTAAAATAATTAAGTTCCACTTCAAAAATATGCCTTTGACCCATAGACTGCTCCCCGAAAGTGAAGCCAAAACATCTCGATCGCCCCCTGGTGGCTGGCTGCAGTATAGGTCATTAATCCTTCCTCCTCCATGTTAGCAGATGGGACATGGGCCAAACTAAAAAGTCAAAGTACACGTCAAATACATTTTTCCCAAAGATGGGTTCTGTTATTTTAGGTAGTTCTTATCATGCTGATGTATGTTCAAGTGTTAATTTTTCTGATGAGTTTGGGTTTAAGTAGTTATATAGTTGCTATAAAAAGGGGGTGAGACGTCATGATTGGCAGCTGTGATTCTGTCTTGCTAACAAGCTGCGGCCATGCTCGGCTCGTGATTGGTTCGGGCGGGGGGGTGGGCGGGACCTTGATACCGCAGCTCAACCGCGCGATCACTACTGCGCGGACAAAGAGTGTATATAGATAAGAAGCGAAATTCAATTGGTCGTTCCATTGCAACATCAGTGCCCAGCAGTAGAGCTACACCTCCGCCATTTTGGACTGAAAACGACTTCCAGACGCCAGTAAAACATCAGCCTACAAAGTGCCGTACAAAAGTAAAACAAAATGATTTCTATTATATTGTCATATTTAATGTCTCTACCGAAATGGTCTGCGTTGAATAGTAAAAATATTATAAATAAGCATTACATATTTATTTATTGGACTTTTTTCCCGGCAGCTTCCCAGAGGAGCACAAAGTGAGCGATGGACATAAACGGAGGGTATAAAAATCCAGCACACAGATTTTGAGAGCAATCTAAAACTTTTTCATGTCAAGGACCTCCAAAATCAATGTCAAATAGACCACAGACCATGGATGTATAAGAGGTTGTGTCCTGTGCTTTTGTGCTGCATGTTAGTAAATAGTCTACAACTACATTAAATTCTGTTGATGTCATGCCACTAGCGCTACTAGCTACTGGCCGATAGCCGGTTGTTTGGGAACAGAGACGTTAATACATCCAGCACGGTACAGGTTTACAGCATACAGCCCATGGGTGTATTATAAGATAATAAAAGTGATGAATTACAGCCAATATGTCCAACACCCAACTTCACTCTCTGGGTTCACAGTCGACTCCACTCTACTGTTGCACATATTACTGTGAGTCTTTTACACTCACACACCTGTCCCCCGCAAAACAATGCCAGGTAGGACCTAAAATTACTCCAGACTAAGCCAAGGGTACATGAAATCACAACTCACAATGTGTTACACATGTATATAGAGCAGTATATAAATAAAATAACAGTTCAAGTTCTATGAATGATAATGGATATTAGGGCTGTCAAAGTTAACGTGATAACGCGTTAACGCAAATTTGTTTAACCAGCACTAATTTCTTTAACACTTTAATACAACTTTTTAGGTTGTAGCAGGCTCAGTTTTAAAGCTAGAGTGAAGATACTGGCATCATATGAAACTAAACCTAGCTTGTTGCGAAGGAGGCTAAATCACGCTCAAAACTTAAGCTAAATTTTGGCAAGGAAAAACTGGCATGGCCATTTTCAAAGGGGTCCCTTGACCTCTGACCTCAAGATATGTGAATGAAAATAGGTTCTATGGGTACCCACAAGTCTCCCCTTTACAGACATGCCCACTTTATGATAATCACATGCAGTCAGCACACTGACACACTGACAGCTGTTGTTGCCTGTTGGGTTTGAATAAGCCATGTTATAATGAGGGTTTTTGATTTGCAATAATAAATATATATATACACACATTTGCATAAAGCAAGCATATTTGCCCACTCCCATGTTGATAAGAGTATTAAATACTTGACAAATCTCCCTTTAAGGTACATTTTGTGTTCAAATTCAAATGTGTGATTATTTGCGATTAATCGTGATTACCTATGGATAATCATGCAATTAATCGTGATTATATAGTAGGGGTGTAAGAAAATATCCTTGAATATCATGATATTGTGTTTTGTGATACTGTATCGATTCTCAAAAACATTGTATTGTTTAATAATTAATAGTTTACATGCAAAGATTTGTGGTAGACAGTGGCTCAGATTGCACAAAAAGTAGTGCTATGATGTTGGATGTTACAGGGACTGTGATAAATGTAAATGCAAATCCCACTCTTCTGATCTCATCAGATTTTATGCATATGGCAGTGTGTTCTTTATACTATGACTGTTTTCCTAAAATTAGATTTAAAAAATCTCAATATATCGTAATATATTGAATCGTAACCCCTGTATCATGATACGTATTGCATCGCCAGATTCTTGCCAATACACAGCCGTAAAATATAATATATATTTCATCCATCTGCCCAGCACTGGCAGAGTACTGTGCATTTTATATTTTCCATGCTATAAATCAAGGTTAGCCCAGTTGAGGCTGAGCGGGGGAAGGTAAATCATTAAGATGATCCAGACAAACCAAGCTGGCACCATCATGCATATCGATGCATTGTTGAACTTGTTGACCTGTCACGTCTCCCCTGAGGTGCAGCAGTAATTTTTCAGATCCACTCTGCATGCTGGTACAGCACAGTGCTGACACACCGCTGGCAGCCGACTCCTCCTGGAGGCAGCGTGTGAAAGTCAGCGGAGACATTCCCTCACTGACGCTATTTCTTACGCTTGTAAAAGTCACATTCACTAACAGAAGCACTGCTAGACTGTGTGAGCTCAGGTACACGACAGTGCATAAGAACAGCGTGTGTGCCATTGCGTGTGTGACAGTGTTTAAGAGTGTAAACTCAGCAGAGCTGTCCCGTTCTATTTCCTCAGCTTCTCTTTTCACCCTATAATAATCAATAGCTGGCTCTGGGCTCTGTTGGCACGGCGACAATAGATAGATCAACATTACATTACAGATGAGGCCTGTCGCCAGCCTGCGGGGACTGCCGACTCACTTCATTCTCCTCTCTTATTCTCTTTAGTCACTCCTGTCGTCTGTCTTCATCTGTGTGTCTGGTCTACCACTTCCCTCCATTCAAAGCAGAGAGCCTGTTATTTGCATCCTACATGCACATCTTTGTAGACGCCTCGCTTTTCCGCCGTGAAGCCGAGTGACGAGGCATCTGAGTGAACGTGTGCAAATACAATCCAGCCCAGTAAAGGTGTTGTGTTTGTGTTGTTGGGCTGCCTGGTTCATTTGTATTAATATTTCAGCTCCACAGTGGGCTGCACCTCTACATGCCGTATGTAGATGAATTATGTAACAGAAAGGAGCTGGGCACGGAACAGCCATTTCCACTTCATCTCAATCTCACAGCCTCTTCGTCTGTTTGAGGTGTGCTTAAAGTGAAAGATTGAGGGAGTGAAGCTGAAGATAGAGAGAGTGGATGTGTTGATGAGGTGTGTGTGTGTGTGTGTGTGTGTGTTTCGCCTTTATCTCCCTGCTTTTTGCAGATATCACCCTGTTCACTAATCATCATTATCGTTGGAAGAAACTCTTTTTCTCCTTGAAAACAGCCATATTGACTGATTCTGGGCAGATAACCCCTCAGCGCACTCACTCACACACACACACACACACACACACACAAATACATGTGTGTACTCATCCATGACAGAAAATACCAGCATCCAAATATCTTCTGCAAGATTTTTATTTGACAGCAGCAACATTTGGTATGAAAATAAATAAATGTATGTCAATAGAGACACAGTAGATTTATTTTGTGTGTGAATTAGATTCTAACCTGAGACCTGTATACAGTAAATATTATTCAACTGAGCAGAAAATATAAAGTGACTATTCAGTTTAGTACATAAAAACATGTGGGAGACTTCATAAACCAGAAAACAGAACACTAACAAGGAAACAAAATGCAAAATTTGGAATTGTGCCCATACAGGAAAAGCATGGTAATTGATCTTGAAATGAATGACTTGTAAATTACGAGTTTCCCCTGTTTATTGTGTATGGAGCAGATCCAGATTTTACATTTTGATGATGGCAGGCTTCCCTCTGAGTGGAATTCCCCTTTAAGACTTCCATTAGCACCTTGATGTTAAGCCTGATACAAATGGTCTAAGAGGTTGACTGCTGATCGAGGATTTCTCTGGCCTTTGCAGCTCTAATGAATGAGACGGTCAAGGGGACCTGGCAGGAGGTTCCAGATCGGCGCAGGGGAGATTGAAAACTGCAGGCCCAGGTATTAGCCCTCCCTGATATTACAGTGTTATGGTCTCTTGGCGTACAAACAAAACTGATCCAAATGCAATCCACTCTGGAAAAACCTTCATACATCACATCTGTTTGACCAGATTAGCCTTTGATTTGAGGTATTTCGTTCAGATTATATTGTGTTTACGTTGTGATCATATTGTGGACAGGCCTTTCAGAAACTGGTTCTGCCGTAAATTCATTGCCTTTTTCAATGGCGATCCGACCAGGATTAGGATTGACATGCAATTTTGTCCTGTTTTTTCATCAATAAATACTAGGGCTGTCAAAGTTAACGCAATAATAACGCGTTAACGGCACCAATTTCTTCAACGCATTAACGCAATAGATATTTCGGAGGCTGTAGCGGACTCAGTTTTAAAGCTAAGCCAAGTATCATATGAAACCAAAAAAAACTAAGGAATCCATTGATACCAACCAATGTCATACTAGCTTGTCGCAAAGGAGGCTAAATAACGCTTCACACTTACGCTAAATTTTAGCGAGGAAAAACTGGCATGGCCATTTTCAAAGGGGTCCCTTGACCTCTGACCTCAAGATATGAGAATGAAAATGGGTTCTATGGTTACCCACGAGTCTCATGCCCACTTTATGATAATCACATGCATAAAGCAAGCATATTTGCCCACTCCCATGTTGATAAGAGTATTAAATACTTGACAAATCTCCCTTTAAGGTGCATTTTGAACAGATAAAAAAATGTATGATTAATTTGCGATTAACTATGGACGATCAGGAGATTAATCGCGATTAAATATTCTAATCGATTGACAGCCCTAATAAATACATTAGATAATTTAAACAAGGGATTTGTCTACTTAAAAAATAAACAAGTCTGATTTGATCACTGTGGAATGTAAATATCTACCCACTTTGATTTATAGCTAAAATATGTAGTTATTGTACATTGTTAATAAGAAGAAATCACGAAATGAAAGAAAGTAGGTGACAGTTGGTCCCAATGATCCTGTTTGATCACAAGAATTATTCTACATTCTCTCCAAATAGCAACTATTGTTATGTGGATTAACTTCTAAAGACCCAGACAGACCATGCCAGCATTAATGTACTAGCGGCGATGAAGGCCGACTGTTGCGTCATTCATGTCACGTTTGTCTTGACCGACAAGTTGCATTTGAACACACCGCAAAGGCTACAGCCAATGACCAGTTAGCACGTACGTTCTGCGCCTGCATGAGAGGAAGTAACCCTCCACACCAGCAGGCGGCGGTAGAGTGCTACAGGAATGAATCCTAAATTCAGGAAATGAGTTAGCTTTTTAGCACTTCCGGTTTCCTTGTATGGAAGTCAATGGGTTTTTAGTTAGATGCCTGAAATAAGGTCTGTGGTTAACACAAGCTTAAGAGATTTTAACGTTTTGTTACACAACATAAAATAGGTCAGTAAATTTCCCACTCGTGAATTTCGAAGCCTTTACGTGTCTTTAAAAAAGGCGGTTGCTAACAAGTGGCTAAATGAGACTACTAAACGTCAACATGCCGACTCGTCCACCTTTACAGCTCATGTGACCGTGGTGTAGTTCGTTAGCTTTTTACTTCTGGTGATTGGTGCTCTTCAAAAATCATAGAAGTAGTGTTCATTCAAGGCCAACGCATAAGTGCACAGTGTCTTCTGAATGCATCTTGAAGCTCGTAGACGATGCATTCATAAGTGGCAGTTGCATACATTGCATCTCGCTAAAGGCAAAGAAGACATACAGCATGTATTCATATAATAAATGTAAGTATAAATAATGGAGGGTATCACTCTACAAGCCTTAATTATAGACAAAGACGAGGTCAAATAAATCAAAAAACATTTTGCTGAGTCTCCACCAACAAGAACAGGATGCTTCCCAGTGATCATATCTATTAACCTTGAAACAATCATCCCAGTAGACTATGTAAAGGTTTCATGTGTCAACTGAGTGCTACAGGAATGAGTCCTAAAACCTAAAAGGAGTTAGCATTGGCTAACACTCGTTTTGAAGTCAATGGGTTTTTTGAATGGGTTTTTAGTTAGATGCCTGAAATAAGGTCTGTGGTTAACACAAGCTTAAGAGATTTTAACGACATAAAATACATCAATAAATACCCCACTCGGGCCTTTATGTCTTAAAAAGGCGGATGCTAATAAGTGGCTAAATGAGACTACTAAACGCCATCATGACAAACACTAGTCTGCCTTTTGCATAGTGGTGGTGACGTGAAATCATGCGACTGTGGTGTAGTTTGTTTATAGCCTAACGTTAGCATTTTACCTCTGGTGATTGCATTCACGCTTCAAAAATCATAAAAGTGGTGTTCATTTGTGAAGATTATCTTGCTGAACAAAGTGTGTAAGTATCATAAGCGTTAGTTTGCCACGTAGCTGATTTTCTGCAATAATCCAAATCCCGATGGAAAAATCCCATTGGCTTTTTGTCGAGAGAACCAGGGTGATCCTAACCCTAACCCTAACTTCCTGGTTGGCCTACAGAAATACGTCATCCCTGGAGCAATCTATTAGTAGTCATTAGTAGTGAGCACCATAAACTGACCATAAAATTACATTCATTATATTATTTAAACACACTCAAATATACAGGTTGAGCCATCAGAGAGGTCCCAGTACTGTAAAGGGAAACCCCAAACAACCCTGCAGCACTAATGCAGGATAGAAATACATACCACTGGGGGTTGTACAATAGCCACCGCTCTATTCCCATTACATTTATTGATCCATGATCTGGGATATATGAGAACATGGTCATTTTAAATAAGGGAATGGTATACTATAATCTTAAGTAGCCACCACAATACTCTGGAACACACAACAAGAAAGTCAATATGCCACATACAGTACACTTTTAGAGCCACCTATTAGCTGTCATTTCAAAATATATTGTACTACTTTAACAATAGTTCCTCAGCCTGGTTTTCCAGATCTTATGATTCATGTGCACCACGTATTGTTAAAGAGCAACTCAAATTTGAGTTTCAAAGACTTTATTTCCTGCATTCTGGTGACTTTTAACGAATGGAAATAACAAAATAATAAGTACACTGCAACAGCATTTTTATGTTAAATAGGCCTACTTTTAACTTTACTTTTAATTCTCAGGAAAGAAAAACTGAATAATTCGCCCCTCTGGCATGAATTTGTGTAAATCTCTGGCATAAACTAATATTCAGTTTTATTCATTCATTCATTTTTTGTAATATAACTATAAATATGAAAGTATATGTAAATATGAGTTTTTCTTTCTCTAAGTGCTCTCCATTTCTCTCTCCATCTCTCACTCACTGAAGGCCCTTTCAGACAAACGCGACAACGGCACCACTGCGCTCTGAAACCCGTTATTTCTAATGCAAGAGCTGCGCCACGATGGCTTTTCGCTACCTCGAGCAAAGCCCAACTTTGGGTGCTGCACGCTGTGTCGAGAATGAATGAAAATTAAAGCCAATCCTTGCCTTCTATTAAAACCTTTAGATCAATGGGTAACTGGATAATTGTTGCTCTTTCAATTTATAGATATTACACCTCTGAAGAACAAATTTAGCTAGTTGTCAGAAATATATTCTATAAAGTCTGGACTGAACTGGATCCAGGGTTGTGAAACTCTTGCTGTGATAGCACTGAATAGCTAACTAGACACGTACAATATTGGATATTTCCAGCTAATGCAAGTGGCATATTGACATTCTCAACATTTTTATCTTTACTCTGCTCTCTACCTCAAAGACCACACCCCCAGTTAACCATAACCTTAACCATAACCAATACAATACCCAAATAAGTAATAATTTATTCACACATACTTGACCAGTTCAACATTTACACCATTTTTTTTTTTTTACCTTTTGTCCAAAGCTGGTCACCAATGACTTAATTGTGAGGCTGGAAATGTTTTTTTGTCAGCAGATTTCAGATGAAGGTATTAGATCTTGGCGATGAGGTGGCTGACGAGCCTCTGGAGGTCCTCGGTTCTGCGCTTGGTGGCCTTCAGTACCTCCTCGTGGTTTGCCTTTTCAGTGCTGTCATAATCTGTCACAACCTTGTTGGTGATGAGGGACAGACCCAAGACACGCAAGCCACAGTGACGAGCCACCACCACCTCTGGCACTGTGCTCATACCTAGACAAAGGGGAGAAGTCTGTCTCAGGTGCGCTGACTTAATCAGGACTATATATGCAGTATATACTGTATATATATATATAGTATAGTTAATAGCACATTTTTTATCTGTTCAAAATGTACCTTAAAGAGAGATTTGTCAAGTATTTAATACTCTTATCATCATGGGAGTGGGCAAATATGCTTGCTTTATGCAAATGTATGTATATATTTATTTTTGGAAATCAATTAACAACACTGCATTTAGCATAAAATACATGCTCAGATCATCACATGGCAAACTCAAGCCCAAAAGGCAACAGCTGTCAGTGTGTCAGTGTGCTGACTTGACTATGACTTGCCCAAACTGCATGTGATTATCATAAAGTGGGCATGACTGTAAAGGGGAGACTCGTGGGTACCCAAGGAACCCATTTTCATTCACATATCTTGAGGTCAGAGGTCAAGGGACCCCTTAGAAAATGGCCAAGGCAGTTTTTCCTTGCCAAAATTTAGCACAAGTTTGGAGCGTTATTTATTCCCCTTCACAGCAAGAAGAAAACAAATTTGCATTAACGCAATAATATTGCGCTAACTTTGACAGCCTTAATATATATAGCAAAATATATAAAATATACAAAACAACGTATTTCAAACATGTACCTTAATTAATCAAATAATAAAACCTGATTTGCATTTGAACCCTACCTTTAAAAAAAGAGATAAGTCTAAATGAATAATGGAAATAGAACAAGAGGTCAGACTTGCATTGGGACATACTTTACTGTATGATTCTTCTATATAAAAATGGAGGTTGTGTAAATAATGGGAGGAGACCCAGATGAAAGTTTGGTCTGAAGTGTCTAAGACAAAAAATGAGAGAGTTATTGACTAATAACCATCATAATAGCTCATTGGGTCATATTGCAAAATAATAATAAGCAAAAAAACAGGAGGTTGTGAATGCAACGGGAGGAGGTCCAGATTAAATTAAAGTTGTTCTGGAGTGTCTATGAAACAAAATGGGGAAGCTATCGGAACAACTCTCTTGCTGTAAGGTACCATGCCTCAATATCAGATCATGACATCAAAATAACATTTGCGCAACATCAGTCAAGCTTTATCCTGCACTGCCCAACAAATCTGCTGAAAAGTACTGAAAGGTTATTGACGATGAATCTCTGAAGCTAGAATTGCCTACACCTACAGACATTTGTCAGGGGTATACTACTGCAGAATTCAAATGCTGTTTGTATCTGTTCAGAATGCATTATATGTTCTTATCCATGGGACTGCTGAGAGGCTGTCCTACCACACATCAGTATCCCTTTAAGTGAGCATGAGAGAGCTGTACTAACCCACAGCATCAGCCCCCAGCATCTGCAGGGCTCTGCTCTCTGCAATGGTCTCGTATGTCGGTCCAGCCAGCATGCAGTAAACCCCTTCCTGCAGGAAACTTTTGCAGCCCTGCTCCTCTGCTGTTTGCTTGGCCAGATCCCTCAGCGTACGGTCATATGCATCCGACATGCAAGGAAAACGCGCTCCAAACCTGGAGAGACATTGAATTAATAAATAGGACATAGCAATAAGACACAGATGTATAGCCAAGTTTCATTTTCACAGTCCTGCCTTGGTGTTTGCGCTGTACCTTTCATCATTGTGCCCACAAAGCGGGTTCTGCCCTGCAAAGCCTGGCATGTTGATGTGATCCTTAATGAGCATGATGTCTCCCACATCGTAGCTGCCATTGAGTCCCCCCGCTGCGTTTGTCACAATCAGAGTTTTCACGCCCAGCAGGTGGAAGACTCGCACCGGGTACGTCACCTGGAGTGACAAACAACGCAATGCTTCAGAGACAGATGCTGTTGTTCTTTTATCGCTTTTATGTATATCAGATTATTACAAATGGGAGTTACAAGATAGGGGTCACCTGGGAGCAACAGAGGAGAAAATGCATCCCCCCAAGAGGCCAATATTTCAAAAGTGACAGCTTCTGCATACGCTGATGCGAGTGGACTCTAGGATTTTTATTCCTTGTTGAATTGTGCATGTCTCAAACAGTTGTGGTTCTATACTAACCTTTATAGGGCAGCCGATGGCCCGTAAATGACTGTTGTTACTTCTCACTGCAGTCACAGTTGGAAATTGCTTTTCCTATTTCACATTTCTCTACAGCTTGAATTGCCTGTGAAAGTGTTTTGCTAGTTAGTGCAGAAATGTTTTCAAGTACCCCGGTTTCTTGATAAGGTCAGTGCTGTCATTTTGGAGCATTGGCCTGTTTGATATGAGTTTTGTATATTATAACGGTGGGCTGTGTTGTAAGGTGACTTGTGGCCTTGTTAGGGATGAAATGTAAGAACAGTAAACTGCATATGTAATAGCAGGACTGTCGGTAGTTACACTGTAGCAGGGAGCTGTTAATAAAGAGTTGACTTTATTAAATGATTTGCCCAAAGGTGGAAATACATATTTGCCTGTGTTAAGCTAGTCTTCAGTCAATGATTATTTATGTCAACTGACAAGGAGGGAGAAAAGAAATTGCTTAGAAACAGACAGAACAAGATTAAAGGGATAATTGGGGTTGTTTTGAAGTGGGGTTGTATGAGGTGCTTATCCATAGTCAGTGTATTACCTACAGTAGACGACGGTTAGGGTTAGGGTTAGCAATGTACTGCTGTGTAAGTGTACGCTATATTTAGAATATTTTCACTCCTTTACCTTGCCATCAGACAGCCCTTTTCCGACAGGGAACCATATCCATCTATGCTCTCACCAAAGCCACCAGACTCCATTGAAAAAAAACAGTAATTTTACCTTGCAGAACACTGGAGTTGCTGGTCTACCACTACCTTGATCTGTTAGTTTGCTTGTGCTATTGTGTGACTTTGGTGAATCTGAAGTAACCAAAGTCACACAAGTCCACAGCAGTACATTGCTTTGCTCCTGTGCTGGTACTCCTGCCCATTTCTCCAAGCTGGGGGTGCGCCAACCGTAATCTACTGTAGGTAACACACTGACTATGGATAAGTACCTCATATACAACCCCACTTCAAAACACCTGAACTATCCCTTTAAGAGTGTAAAGCCATGCTAGCTGCTTATAGCCAGAATGCTCACATGCCTACAATGACAACAATGCTAACATGTTCATGTTTAGCATTTAGATGCTTATGTTTAGCATTTACATTTAGGTGTAATGTTGACCATGTTAACCATCCCAGTGTGTTAGCATGCTAACACTTGCTAATTAGCACTAACCACAAAGTACAGCTGAGGCTGATGGGTTTGTCATTGCAGGCTATTTGACCATAAAGTATTGAATAAATTAAAAACCATCCAACAGAATGACATTGTTATTCTAGTGTGGCTTACAAAAACTGATTCTCATCTCATCTGATCTACTGTTCAGTTTAGGATTTTGTTCAGTTTGCCAAGAAGGCATATTTTTTAATACAAACCTTAGTTTGGCTTGGGCGGGATCAAATCTTTTTGAGTTCAACTCAGTTTGTGGTGATTCAACTGGAGGTATTTCATACATTATATTGCTGTCTAAAGTCCCAACTGGATACAGGAGGGTCATAATGCATCTGGCTTTCTATTACTGTATGTATGAGACTAGATTTTATGATTCAGTAGGGTTATATGGGTCATTTTATTTGAAGATGGCACATCACAGCCGGTAATAATAAAGTAAAAATAAAACCAGGATACAGCGTCTCCACAGGCCAAAGGCCAGTCCCATACCGACACTATGACACACTGGGTGATTTTCTTACTGACATCACGATTCTGCAGCCGATCAGTCAACACACATAGTAAATTGTTAGCCAAAACTATATGGAAAGAAAGTCCAGTTTGAGCTGCTGAATTTAAAGTTTTTACATTTTCAAAATAAAATTATACAATTTATACAGGCAGTTTGATATAAGCACAAGTTACAAATACTGTATCTACAAGTATCACTATGCCAATCTTCTAATTGGAACTTAAAATAAAGAGATCATGTGGCACAAAAGGAATCATGTGTCTTTTAAAGAGTCTCCCTCCGTGACAAGAATAACGAAGTTAGTGTTTGTACATGTCCATGGTTTAAAGATTAGGCCAACACTCACAGATGCTGTGAATGTTTTTCTCAAAGTGATTGACAAAGTCAGAGTTTAAACTGCCAGCTTTGGTTCAGTTATCCTGTATAGTATATCATTCGCATCAGCAAGGTTTCACAATGCCGAAGCAAGTTGGCTTGTGACAGAAACTGAGACGGAAAGCTGCTCACAAGGCAAGAGTAACAAATGGATATGTCTGCGTCTCTGCACCAACCGGAGTTCACATGGACATCATTCAAATTGAATTTGAAATCATTAATTAAAGCTGAAGTAGGCGAGATTGGAGCAAATATGATTAAAAAAAGTTATTTTTATAAAACGGTCGCTGTATTGTGACAGTAGTACATGAAACAGGTAACCTGTTCGCATATGCGAGCGCGTATGGGACACCGACCCGAGTGATTTATACGTGTAAGAAGTTACAAACAGTCCCTTTAAGGTTGTTTACAGCTCACCTATAGCAACAACACCATCCTAGCCTTACTAATAAAAAAAGTACCACAAGCAGTATTTCATATACTTTAATGTAGCTTACCGTGTGTATGCTGTAGCCCTCGTAGAAGTGGAATCTCCCCTGCATGCAGACACATTCACGGCCCTGCAGCTTCCCGAACACCAGCTTACCGGCATGGCCATGCACTGCACAGCACATACAGTATACAGTATGAGCAGCAGCTAGCATGCTTATGTACAGTTTCCAAACACTTATAATTAGTTTAGGATAAAAAGCAATTTGTCAGAGGCAACTTACCAGTGCTGCTGGGAAAACTTGGAATATCCCCATACTGGAACACAGTCTTGTTATCCAGCATGTCAGCCAGACCGCCCAGGCCTGAACCACAGATGATGGCTACTTCAGGACGATGCTCTGTGTTTGCCAGCAGCCAGTCTGCTGTCGCCTTATACTCATCATAACTGTATCTGCAAGTCATAGAAAGAATATTGATTAATGTTAAACATTACTAAGCCATAGTTCTGACAGCGATAAATCAGTTGCTTATCTCTATGATAATTATCGCCATAACCATCATCATCATTATCACCAAGGAATAAACACCATAAATACTAATCAACATCAGTCTCATGTTTAGAATTAAGAGTCACTGTCTGAGGAGAGCGAACAGGAATATAAACTAAATTACAGCTGACTGCAGGATCACTTTGTCATGGTGACAAATCCAATTACTGAAACTCAAGGCAAGTTATTGCTCAGTGTTATGACAATATTAGGCTATATAATATTCTGTAACAACTATGTTCCGATGTCATTTTTTCCTTCCCAATTCCAATTCTGATACCTGAACTTGCGTACCGAGTACCCATCCGATTCTAGTGCATTAAAAACAAATAACTGCTTTGTACTACTAACCCTGTATGGATGTGATATGGTTATATGGATATGGTTGTTTTGACAGATTTTCCATTGTAAAATATTGCCAAATTGCTGACATTTTGGTAGCTCTGGCCAGTGGATAACCTCCGGGTCTGAAAAGTGAGGCCAATGCGAAAGTGCTTAAACTTGCATCTTTCTAATAGCCAGCAGGGGGCGACTCCTCTGGTTGTAAAAAGAATACTGATTGTATAGAAGTCTATGAGAAAATGAGCCAACTTCTCACTTGATTTATTACCTCAGTAATCATTGTAAACATGAGTTTATGGTCTCAATCGCTAGTTTCAAGTCTTCTTCAATACAGCATGATGTTCATTTAGTAAATTATGGTCCCGTTTAGAGTAAAATAGACCATAAAGCAAGGTATGCTTTAGGGCGTGGCTACCTTGTAATTGACAGGTCGCTACAGCGGCATTGTAAGGTGTTGTCTGTGTTTTGGTTTTAGAAATTTAACCCTTTCACAGTGTGTTTTCAGTTCATGAAACCTTTTTGGTTGCGTAAAAATGCTTTGTTCAGCGTTCAGTTGTACTTAGCTCCACCCTCTCGTGTCACTTCTGGTTGCAAAAAAACAAGATGGCGATGGTCAAAATGCCAAACTTGAGGCTTCAAAGTGGCCGTCCACAAACCGATGGGTGACGTAACAGTGACTACGTCCACTTCTTAATCAATGGCTGCCGGCCAATAGAGGGAGCTGTGTGAGGACAGTTTCTCACCACATTGACTTTTCTTGTACATAGTTGTCCTCAGTGTCATTTGCTTAAATTGGTTATGGAGTCATCACAATTTAATTGAGACTGGTAAATTAGTTGTATTGTTCTTGTTAACTGTATTTTATGTAGTATTAATATCTGTGGATGTGTTGTGGTTGTGCCTTTTGAGTAAGGTGAGAGAGTTTTGAAGCAGACATTTTGCTAGAGTTTACTATCTCTTCTGTACACCTCAGAGCACTAGAGTCCCATGTTTATATACATTCAGGTGAATAGCTTCAGGACTTAACAGCAGTATAACAACAGTATTACTATCTGTACACCTGAGAGCACTAGAGTCCCGTGTTTATGTACATTCAAGTGTCTGAATAGCATCAGGACTTAACGGCAGTATTCGTAATTACACTTCCTGTTTACTTCCTCTGATCTTTACCTCACTATTGGTTTACCAAACAAAGCAAAGTCAATAGGGGCATCACATTAACTAAACATTTTCTATTACATGTTATATTGTTATATTACATTAGTATTGTATTACATGTTTATTATTGTATTATAGTACATGCAGTGGTGGAAGTACTCAGATCATGTACTTCAGTAAAAGTAGCAATACTACCATGTAGAAATACTCTGTTACAAGTAAGGGTCCTGCATTCAAAGTCCTTCTTAAGTAAAAGTGCAAAAATATTAGCATCTGAGCATACTTAAAGTACCAAACACAAAAGTACACATTATGCAGAATAATGTATATTATTGGATTATACTTATTGATGCATTAATGTGTTCATCATTTTAATGTTGCAGCTGGTTAAGGTGGAGCTCATTTTAATGACTTTATATACTGCTGGGTAGTTTAATCTATAATAATACATCATTTATTCGTTGATTATATTTTGTATTAATAATCTGAATCTGTAAAGTAACTAAAGTTATTAAATCAATGTAGTGGAGTAAAAAGTACAATATTTCCCTCTGAGATGTAGTGGAGTAGAAGTAGAAAGTATCAATACATGGAAATACTCAAGTAAAGTAGAAGTACCTCAAAATTGTACTTAAGTACAGTACTTGAGTAAATGTACTTAGTTACTTTCCACCACTGAGTACATGTTAAAGATCAGCTGGAGGGGAAGACAGACTCTGAAATGCAGGAGTAAACGCACATGTAAAGGAATATTGTGTAAAAATAAGAATAAATACCACATTATGCAGCACACTTAAGGGTTTTTTACTTTGCCATTTTTAAGTGTACCATTATTCAGGGATGCTGATTTCATTGGAAATGCCTTGAGGTACTATATTATGCAAAGTCTGAAACAGTCTGTAATTCAGGTTATAAATCTGGTTGTAAAGCTATAACCTTGTCAATGTTCCCTCTATGCCTCAAGCTTTGTTATTAAAACACAATGACACTTCAGGCTTTTACCAGACCAATCTGCAGCAGGAGAGAGCCTGATGAGTTGGAGCTCATTTTAGAGCTGCCATCTAAGATGACAGCTACATCAGACTAGCCTTGGGTGTTCAATCTTCCCACATTTTCCCCTTGTTTCCTTATTTAATTCAAGCTCCAAAAGGAGCTGGGAAATCTTTCATATCAGTAGGTATGTTTTGTACCTGGGCCAGGGTAAAGTCAAAGTGATGAACGTGAATAATGCTCCAACCATTAAAACTTTATCAAGATTTGTTTTTCTGTGTTTTCTAAAATGTGTGGAAGAATTATCATAACACTCTACAGGTAATCAATGTAATCTACAGCACAAACAACTGTGACACAATGCCATTACTGGCCTGTCAGTTGCAGAGGTTGGCCTTTACATCATTCTTCAGGTGGTAATGGCAGCTTAACACACAAACACACAACCAGAATAAGAAGTGGATGTGGTCACCGTGACGTCACCCATTGGTTTGTGGACTGGTTTTGAAACCTCGAGATTGATGATTTGACTCTCGCCATCTTGGTTTTTGGCCGTCGCCATGTTGGTTTTTTGCAACCACAAGTGACAGAAGAGAGTGGAGCTAAGTACAACCGAACACTGAATAAGACATTTGTAGGTGACCAAGATGTTACAATTAACGGTCATGAACTGAAAACACACTGTGAAAGGGTTAAAGTTCAAAGACGAAAACACGGACAACTCCCGGACCAGACAACGCCGTGGTAGCAACCTGTCAATCATAAGGTAGCCACGTCCTAAAGCATACCCTGCTTTATGGTCTATTTGACTCTAAATGGGACCATAATTTACAAATGAACATCATGCTGTATTGAAGAAGACTTGAAACTAGCGATTGAGACCATAAACTCATGTTTACAGTGTTTACTGAGGTAATAAATCAAGTGAGAAGTAGGGTCATTTTCTCATAGACAATGTGTAACCTCGCCATAAAAATCTGTTATCCAACAAAAACATGATGACATTTCACGTGGGTGTAATTCTGCTGTAATGTTTTATATGAGCGTCACTGAAATGTTTTTCAAGGAGGGTAAAGGTGAAAACTAAATTATGTTCTAAATGTGTTCTGCTGCTGAATTTGCTAATAATCAACTAGACTGACCAGACTAACAGCTTACAACCAAGAAAGATGTTTTAACAATGGCATTCTGACAATGGCTGAACCTCCAACATAATGTTTTACTCCTGAGTGATGATTCTCCTGCTGTTTAAAACAGTTTGCACAAAACTAATAATTATAATAAATATAGTGCTGACGCTGCCTCGTGCTGCCAGTATTGGTAACTTGCAAGACAACTGCCACCTACATGGTAGCAGGAGTTGATTGGACTTGACGTGCCGGGACAGCTTGTACACTACCTTAAAACCTGTCTGGTCTCATGTGGTATGAGTCTGTAATCTGATACCTGGAAGACAATAGGTTAAAGGGGGAGGACTAACAAATCAACTCCACCACGCCCTCTGGCACTGTGTTAGCATTTTATGATGTTTACTAGAAACGGTTTGTTCTTGTACACATAGTATGGAGGACGGAACTTCCAAAAACCTTGAAAAGCTAGCTATCAAGCATATATGGGGTCATGCACCCTGACCCCATGATGACGCACATTGAGTGACAGCCCCCTCATTTACATAATGAGGCAGAAATGCATAAGGAAATGTAAAAATAAATGTATAAAGAAAAGAATACAGAAATAAATAAGTTTGAGGGAATAAATATCAACAAAAAGACTCCAGATTGCCAAACTCTGAGCACATTTCCACTGGTTTCACTCAAATAGAAATTCAAAATCAACCAGGACTGAAATCTTAAAGATTGCCACTTTAAGATTCATTGTGTGCATAGGGCCCACCCCTAAAAATGTCATACCTTCCAACCAATAGATTTCCACAGGAATGGGTCCTAAAACCCAGAAATGAGTTAGCATTTTAGCACTTCCGGTTCCGTCGTCTGGAAGTCAATGGGTTCTTTAAATGGGTTTTTAGTTAGAAAGCTGTAATAAGGTCTGTGGTTAACACAACTGAAGAGATTTTAAGTTTTTATCCCTACGACATAAAATGCATCAATAAATACCCCAATCGTGAATTTTGAAGCCTTTATGTGTCTTTAAAAAAGGCAGTTGCTAACAAGTGGCTAGATGAGACTTCTAAACGTCATCACGCCGACTCGTCCTCCTTTACAGCCTCGTTTATACTCATGTTCATGCAAACGTGGTGTAGTTTGTTTATAGACTAACGTTAGCTTTTTACTTCTGGCGATTGCGTTCCCACTTCAAAAATCATTGAAGTGGTGTCCATTTGTGAAGATTATCTTGCTGAACAAAACGTGTAAGTATCATAAACGCTGGTTTGCCACAGAGCTTATTTTCTGCAATAATCCCAAAACCCAACGGAAAAATCCTGTTGACTGTTTGTCGAGGGAACCCAGGGTGATACTAACTTCCTGGTTGGCCTACAAAAATACGTCATCCCTGGAGCACTCTATAGGTATCAGGACAATTTCAGAATTAGTTTAAGAATATGGAAATAGTAGTAGGCCTATAGTAGTTATATTTAATGAGTTATGATTTTTTTGAGGAATATTATTTTAATTGTCAAAATTTTAATGATTTTGTAAGCCTACTTGTATTTCTAGCTTAGATTGTCAGATGTTTTTGTTTTAGTATAGTGCCTACTTATTCATTTTTAAGATATAGTTATATGTCTTTATTTATTGTTTCTTTTTTTTTTTTTAATAAACCCTGCAATCATATTTAATAACCGGGCAGGTT
Organism: Adelosebastes latens; assembly: GCA_916700685.1. Classification (NCBI taxonomy): domain Eukaryota; kingdom Metazoa; phylum Chordata; class Actinopteri; order Perciformes; family Sebastidae; genus Adelosebastes; species Adelosebastes latens. Next base: position 4,895 of record CAKAKR010057229.1, on the reverse strand, counting down.
GCACATGCCTTTGAAAACCCAGTAGCCTATATATGTAGTAACAGCAGAGTAATAAGAGATTTAACTCAGAGCAGGAAGTGAGCTCTTGGTCTCTCCCTTCCCTGGTTCTCGGAGCGGAGCTGTCCGTGGTGCTGCCCGGAACTATAGCTAGTATCCAGGCGACCAGAGAGAGCAGAGAGCTGAGAGCTGGACGACCATCGCGCTGTCTGCTACACATTGTTCTCTGTTAGACTCAACACAGCTCTTCCGACCTGTTTAACCAGCCTGGGCTGTTGCTAAACTCCGTTTGTCTGTGAACTACAAAGACAAGATTTGCCTGTTTAAGTGAGCAGACGAAAGGCATTGTCTATGAAAGGAATTGTTAAGAGTTAGCACTCGTACTCGTAAATTTGTGAGCCTGGTTTGATAGCTCAGGGTTTATGCCCTTTTCTATCCATAGGAGATCGTCGGAGGAGGAGAGAGGAGATGGAGGAGGCCAGTGGAGGAGTTTTTTCTTTATTTATTTATTTTTCTTGTATTTTTATATATATATATATATACATATATTTTTCCTTTTTTTTGTTTTTGTTTTTGTTTTTCTTCCTTTTCCTCATAACAAAATAAAATAAAATGAAATATGGATAAAACAAAATGGAGAGAAAAATAAATTAAAGTAAGAAAAAATAAATAAATAAAAATAAATAAATAAATAAACAAATAAACAAATAAACAAATAAAGAAAGAATGAAAGAAAGAAAGAAAGAAAGAAAAAAGAGTTAGCACACTATATAGTTACGATATATATAGTTTATACCACCTGTGACACGCGATTACGTCAGAGTTTGAGGTGTCATGCTGGGAGGAAAAGCCCCCATATAGGCTACTAATCCTCAGAATAAAAGCGTTCATACTCTATAGCCTTGGCTTCTCTAAACTACTCTCAAATAGCACAGTCCATATACCCAGATTCAGTGATTACACAGGCGTTGTGCTTTCAACATATTCCTTTAACATAATGAGGCTACAGGAGGGTAGCCTTGACAACCATGAGGCTCATTTCACTCCAACATCCAGCCTTATATTGGGTCTTACCTGCACTGACTGGAGGAGGAGGAGGATGCCGCTTCCATATCTGATGATGAGCGGGACCAATCTATAGTGATAAGACGTCGCTGTTTGTGTCGTGTTTGACAGATCGCTGAGTTCACGGTGGTGGAGGTGGTGGAGCGGCTGATGCGGGACTCTGCTGAACGGTGAACGGAGTGGCGTTAGGTCATGCTGTGCGGCTGACGTCACCGCGTACAGGGCGGAAGGGGGCGTGCCTATAGGCTGACTGCCGGTCCCCTTTGAAGAAGACTAAATCCTATTTTCTAGCAGGCTGGGCAAGCTCACTGATCCGTTCACTGACAGCAGCAGGGCTGGGAACAGAGGGGGAGAAACAATGAGAGGGCAACAGAGGGGAAGAGGAAGCAGAAAGATGATGAGGCAAATGATAAGAGCATGCAACAACCAAATGCTACAGTATGCAAATAGCATACTGTAATGGACAATTACATTGTATGTAATTATGTCTCTTTATGCAACAGTGGAAAGTTACTGTCTGTGTACTCTTCGTCTCATGTAGTGGGAAAGTACTGAGTGTTGACTTTTACTGGGACACTGTCTGAGTAAAACAACTCCTTATCTGTGCAAAACAACTCCTTTTCTCACAGTCCCTGTTGTAGATTTCTATATAGTCACATTGTAATAATCTCCTGGAGTGCACTCTTCTTCAGACTTTGTGTGACTGTATAACCAGTGCCTCTTCTTGAAACAATAAAATACAACAAAGACATTTCATCTGTTCGAGATCCTTATTTCAACGTTCATTAGGACTCATCTCGGAATATTAATTGAATTTCCATTACAATACACTGAAGGAAACAAAATATTGTTTCTCCCAGCTCCCGTCAGTGCATTAAAAAGGATAGAATAAATAAGTAATAAAATGAACATACCTAAAAATAACAATAAAGGAATAAAATAAGTATATAAACAAGTATTCCCTCCCCCTCTTTCTCTCTCTCTCACACACAGGCACAGGTTGCACAACAATTCAAAGTGCTGATTCTAGAAAGATAGAATGAAAGTGTACTAACAGTTGTAATACGACTGTAAGCCTATAAATCCGCAGCACTAAACCAATATGGTATAATGACACATCAAATAAACTCTTTGAATACTGACTATAACGAGTAGTAAAACTATAAATTCACATCATGATTTTATGTCTTTATGTCCAAGGCTGGAGTTCATGTGCTCACTATTTTTTCTTGGAATTTCAGGAGTGTGGGAGTTTACATTCTACAATACAAAACTAACACATAGTGGATGTTTTACTGTATAAGCTGATGCCGGTATTTTTAGACTCAGTATATTTAAATCCAGCTAGTTTCAGTTAAAAAAAAAATGAATAGCCAAAATAATTTTGTTCCTGGCAATGTGGAGAAGGCTTTGAAATAGTATTTGACCTTACAGTAATGGGAGATTTTCATTCACTCACACTCAGCAGTGGAACAGAATATATAAAAATCACTGATTAGAAGTTTCAGTCACAGACATTCCCAGATGGGGGTCTATGGGAAAAATATTTATCAGTGGTGATCGGGGTCAAAGATTAGTAACCTCTGTAAGCTATCAGTCCAATATATGTCATGAACACAGTCAGTCAAGAGGGATAAATAAGTGGATTTGTAAAGTTGTAGATTCAATTAGAAATCCCTGCCCTGTCACCATGCTCACTGGGCTTTCAAATCCCCTTCTGTAGTCCCTCTTGTCCTCATAATGACCCTCTTGAATACACACACACAGAAACACACGCAGTGCTGTTGGTTTTGCGTGCGTGCGTGAAGGCGTGCATGTGTGTAAGAGAGTGTTGGAGTGGGACAAGTTAATTTGATAAATGGGACATGGGAACTTTTTTCTGTTTAAATATTTCTATTGTGGGCTAATTTAGAGACATAATTCCTCAAATGTGTCCATGGATTACCCAGTGATGTTAGATTAGCAGAAGGTAGGCTCACTGTGTGATTAACCATTTCACTAAATGTTATTTGTTTCATAGTCTGCAATGAACCACATTTCACTTTCAGTGAGACAGGCTAAGACAACCCGCTTTAATTTGACTGAAAATTCCATGTCTGAAATAAATTACATTTTAACAAGTGTTAAAATTGTACTTCTAAAAATAAACAAAGTTGAATTCATACGTCAAGTATTCATACAAATACTTGTGACTGGTAGGCTAATTGTAGGCCTACCTTACCTGAGTATTTTCCATTTGTTGTTACATCATACTTCTACTCCACTAAATAAATCAATGAATAAATAGATAAATCAATAAATAAATAAATCAATAAATAAATAAATAAATAAATAAATAAATAAATAAATAAATGAATAAATAAATAAATAAATAAATAAATGTCACTAATATGTGACATAAATTGATATTTTTCTTTTAATTAGCTTCTTTATTTATTTATCTTTGTATTAATTCCCCTTATTTATTTACTCTTCTGTTTAATTTTCCTCTTTATTTATTTATGTATTTATTTTCTTTTTAATTTTTTAATTTATTTACTTATTTTTGTTTTTGCATTTGTTATTTATTTAATTATTCATTTTTGCATTTATTTTTTATTTATGTATTTATTTTTGCTTTCAGTTTTGTATTCATTTATTTATGCACGATTTTCCCTTTGCATTTCCCCAAGCTTATTTATTTCTGTATTATTTTCTTTTTACATTCCTTTACACATTTCTTTTTACATTTCTTTATGCATTTCTGCCTCATTATGCAAATGAGGGGGCTGTCACTCAACCTGTGTCATCATGGGGTCTCCCACCAGGGTTTAAATCTTAGTTTTTGGCTGATTGGTCTGTTAACTGATGAGAATCGGATCGGTTTGTTGAGTGATTTATGGTTTAATCCAAAACAAGTTGGATTATTTTAAGTTGTATAAGATAAGATAGGATAAGATATTCCGTTATTAGTCCCGCAGTGGGGAAATTTGCAGTGTACAGCAGCAAAGGGGAGAGTGCAAAAAACAAGATGCATCAGCTAACAGTAAAAAAAAAAAAGAGCAAAAAAAAAAGTGTAACAAAATATGAACCATTTAAATAGAAGGAAGTATAAAAATAGGAGCAGTATATACAGTATTGACAATAAACAGACTATTAACAAAATTGCACAAGTGGAAAATGATATTGCACAGTGAGAATGAAATGAAATTCCACCTGAAAATTTCAGGTTATTGTCAGTTTTTGGTCTGTATGTGGTCTACTGGGAGCAGTGTATTTTTACTTGTTGTTTCATTGTGAGAGAGACAACTTCACTGCACCATGTTTGCAGCCTGTTTGTGCTGCAGCCGCTTATCCAATCAGAGAACAGTTTACTGAGAGGTCATTGAGTCTGTTGCCAGGGCGACGAACTACAAACAATAAACTACAACCCGTTTATTCACCTACGGACTGGTAACTGGTAGGTTGATACTCATTTTATTTGATTACTTATGTTTAAGACAACAGGTTTAACTGGTAAGTTTACACTGAGTTACGGAAGAGAGCTGATAAACCAGGATATTAAAGAGTTTACAGCCTATATGAGCCTATAACGTTAAAGTGATTGAAGACCTCGGCGATGTAAAGTATTTTCTAGCTAACAGTTACAGCAAGCTAACAATAATGTCTATGTAGGAGTCTACTTCTAATTAACGTAAGTAACGTTAATAAACTTTTGCAGATAATTTGGCCAGTTTAAAGTAAGCTTATTAAGTCAAATTTCCTCCAAAAGTCGCGAAGAGGCTTTGAGGACTTGTTGCACTAACGAAGCTAACTAGTGATGTGTCGTCGCGAACGAGCCGGTTCAAAGAGCC
>CAKAKR010057228.1:0-29504 GCA_916700685.1 Adelosebastes latens | reverse complement strand
ATGCAGCAGAGGAGGGCAGATCAGAGGAATGAAGAAAGAGAGGCATGTCTCTATCAAATGCTTTACAGCCTCATGCCAGGAATCTTACTCCATATCCTTTACACTAAACAGGATGTGCAGTATTTTGTGCTTTCATGTTTAAAGGATTTATTCCCAACAGAAGCATCTTGGGAAAATATTTGTTCAAATTCACTTTAATTCAGTCTGTATACCTACCTACCTATATCGTCAGGCTACCTATATCGGTATTGGGAAGTAATGGTTATAGATTAGACTATTGTCAGGCTATTAAATAGGTGTTATCGGTTGCTATAAGCCCCATATATGTGGGTCAATAGGGGCCTACTCCACCCACTAGTAGGTTTTATCATCTATTCACATGGTAGATTATAGAAAGAATGTATAAAAGAACACGACAGCGACCTCTAACAACCGTAGTAATAGACTGGAGCAGAAGCAGACGTCAGGCGCTGTAGTATAGACAGTATGAAACTCCATAAGGGGTGGAGGTTGGGGACGATGGATGGGACACAAAACACAGGGTTTTCACCCGTGTGAAACCCAAAACACAATGTTTTCCCTAAACTTAACTTCTTCTTTTTTGGGTAAACCTAAAGAAGTTGTAGTCTTGTTACCTAAACCTAAAGAAGTTGTAGTTTTTTTTCCTAAACCTAAAGAAGTTGTATAGTTTTGTTGCATAAACCAGATTTGTTTTTTGCCTAAACCTAAAGAAGTTGTAGTTGTTTACCTAAACCTAAATAAGTTGTAGTCTCGTTGCCTAAACCTAAAGAAGTTGTAGTTTTGTTGCCTAAACCTAAAGAAGTTGCAGTTTTTTGCCTAAACCTAAATAAGCCCTTTTGTTTCTATTCAAAATGCGACATTTCATTCAGTTTTACATTATGTTAGAACATGTTGCTTTTAAGTTTCACTTCACTTTTACAACATAACAGGCATAGTAGGCCCCTAATGACACAAATCTATGGTCCTTATAATGATTGATGATGCCTATTTAATGGACTGATTTACAGTCGAATCGGGTTCAGATTTTACTGCAGTTATATTAAGCTTATACGTTAGGTGTCCACAGTTGTGTACACACTGGATACATTCTTGTACATGGAATAAACCAATGGTTAAATTAAACTATTTTTAACTTTGCTCTGGACCCTCCAAAGTAACCTTGAGCACATCTGGAGCTTTCCTTGGACCTCACTTCATTGTTAAGAAGTGATGGTTCAAGCCAGCAGAAGGTTCAAATGACTGATGAGTGAGGAAAGGAGCCATGAATTTGTAATGAAAAGAAAGAGAAAAAAACTCTGAGCGGGAAGCGTGGCTTGATATGATGAGTGTAATTAAGTGTGTGAATGTGTTTTCCATCCAACTGGGCCCATGAGATATAAATTTCCACATTTTACACATTGTGATGGTTTTGGGACGTGAGCTGTGATGTTTTGTGTGGGCGTTTGCATTAGTGTGTGCACTGTTACTGTGTGTGTTGTTTGGTGATCTGAAATGACATAAAATCACCCTAGGAGTTAGATTATATCACCTTCATTATATGGATATTTATAACTATCAGAGGGATGTCACCCACTGTGAACATGAAACATTGTCTGAAAGATTTAGTCATGAAGCATGCACAGCATCTCTGTCAGGACCAGATGATTTGAAAGCAGGAAGGGTGAAAAATCAAGCAGGAACGACCAAGGAAAGGTTTTCATATATTTAAGGAATATTATTAGGAATTAAAGGGACATTCTGCATTAAAACAGAATTTTTATTCTAGTAATTAGAGCAGCAACCCTAGTGACCGTCACTGTGGGCTCATAGAGTTTAAGTTTATTGACTTTTATTTTTTTCTGAGGCTTTCAACTGTGAAGCAGAAGATGTCCCCATATTCCCATTAAATCACCATAATGGCTGTGTGACGTCTGAGGAGTTTAGCTATTCATTGTCTCTGGAGCAGCTCCAGCATTAGTCTCTCAGTGACGTCATCATTACAGTCTGCTGCTGAGCTTCAGGAGGAAGTTATTTAAATGGTCATACTGGTGGTGCTCCATATTTTAGCCAGTTACATACAGACTACATTATTGTTCACCAATTTTCAAAGCTTTCTTTTTTTTTTTTCAAATAGGCGTCCGTGACCTAATGTGTATCAATTTAGGGGTTCTTGACAGGATAAAGGTTGCGAACCACTGTTTCTAGTGCCACCACGAGGTTGTGGTTTTGAGTGAAATGTCTGTCCAATAGGCTACTATAGTATGTTTTATGACCTGCCAAACTAATTCCCATGACTTTTATGTTAGCAACCGTTAGCATGCTGACACACTAAACTAAGACAGCGAACATAGCAAACATTATCCCTGCTGAACATCACCATGTTAGCATTGCAAGTGCAGTCAGACCAGAGTGTCTAGCATGGCTGTATGGACTCTGAAAGTGCTTCCAGACAACCAGCGAACATCTGTTGCCTGGTGGTGTCGTATTTTGAATTGGCGGCAACAGAACGCAACGCCACCACTGTGGCTCCTATACCTACCTTACAGCTGCTGCTATCCACCCACAGTAGTAAAAAGACCGGTTTGTAGCTTAAAATAGAGGAATAGTTGGCAATATGACATGATTAATATAGTGTTTGAAGCTGATGCTGCTCTGTTCTCGTCTGTTAGTAAAGAGGATTCAGGTAACCCAATTACAGATAAAATTAACTCCTGTGTCGTTTCCCACACTGTGGTTTCTCTCTGGTTGCCATGGTCGCATGGCGAGCTGCTACGGCGAGTTGAAAAACCTAGCGCCTGCCTCTGCGGCATAATTGCCATCATGTTTGAAATGAAAGGAATTCAAAGGAATTGAAGCGCCAGCGGCGGCGGCATCCACTCGCTGTCTAAAAGCTCAGTCTTAGATGGATTTCCATTCTAGCACACTATGAAAATTGCGATGCAGTTGATTTAAATGTTGCTTTAGATACGTTATCTTTTAGACTGAACTATTATTAACTATTATATATAATATAACTATAACAATTATTTTTCTTTATTTTCACAGTTTTGTTAAGTGTGATGTGGCAGGATGAAAGCTCTCTATGTTGATACATTCCCAGACCTTTTTAATGTATAACATGACCAAATTTACATGAGCCTTTACTTTTAATAAACATATATTTAATCATTATTGGCTCCTGGGTTTGATGTTCCAGCAATTAAATAGGCATTTTTCAAAGAAATAAATACTCTCAAAAATCATTAATAATAAAATCCACATCTTTGGCAAAATTAATTTATATAATATATCAATTTATTCTTTTTTTTTTTTTTTTAAACTGTTCCCTTTTAAAAGTAAAGACATTCATAACAGTTGAGACAATACATGCCACCAGCAGGCATCAACATGGTCAATATACTATAAATACAAACACAACACAACGATTCCTTCCGAGAAACCAAGAATGTTACATGTTAGTATTAAAAACACATTAAATTTTCTGTCATTATTACCTCCGCCAAGGCCAAAGGCCTTGGCCAAAAGGTTATGTTTTCACCGTCGTTGGTTTGTTTGTTGGTGTGTTTGTTTGTTTGTCTGTTAGCAGGATTACTCCAAATGAATTCTTTTTGGAGGGGTGGGGTGTGGCACAATGAACAATCCTTTAGATTTTGGTGGCGATCAGGATCATGATCCGGATTCAGGAATTTTTTGCAAGAATTCCAATCAACCTGAGCATTAAGACCACAGGGTATAACACATGCGCAGTGGGACTGATGACGCATTGATGACGCATGACCCCGCCTTCTTCCTTCTTTGAGCAGAGAGATACGTGTGTGGATGTGTGTGCGGGAGCTGCTGGCTTTCTGCGGTGAGAAATAAAAAAGCGGTAGATGGCGGGATGACAAACAACGTAGTGTAACGTTAAACAGACAAAACAAGGCTGCTGAATGAGAGAGGCATCCGCCGATACGTTACACAGAAACACACCGTGTTAATAATAAGCCGACTACCTCACGGTACCGCCAGCTGTGAGCTGTGAGCTGTGATCTGTTTTTAAAGTCAGGCACCTTGGCGGAGGTCTGCGCTCTCCGAGTGCCATTCCAGTTATATATGTGACAGGTGCCCAATACATGCTAAGAATTGTTATGTTCAAACCCTCCTCAGTTTGTTAGAATTGGTGACACATTTTTTAAATATTGAAATTAAATTGTTATAAAGAAATATTTATTTTGTCTGGACACTGTGGCGATGCCCTTTAAACTTGTGTTGTTTTTAATGCTGACAATAAGAGGCCAGACAAAGTGTAATATGAATGTGTCTTGTGGATAAAAGGGGACAAAAGTAATATTTCTATTCCATCTGAGTAACATTATTTTAATCATAACTATAATAACTTGTATAGGTGAACAATTTGGCATTGATTGGCTGACTGAATGATCGATGATTTAATGCATTTTTTGGTTTTTAACCACCTTATATGGCTGTTTAAAATCGAACACATCAATTTCAGTATCTATCTTACAGTGTAACATTGACTACAGAGAAAACAGTCAGTCCATGCATGAGACACTGCTGCAGATTCTCAAAGATCAATAATAAAAGCCAATAGCCAGGGAGCACATGGTGTATGAGTAGTACATGACAGTCAATAATGTCATCTGGTAATGCTGCTGCTTGCTCACAATCATTTGGCTATAAAGACCCCATGTTGCACAGCAACACAGCAGACAAAAGTAGAGTGGTTCTTCACTCTTGTAATCATCTGTTTTGCATTATTGTTGAATAAAGTTGTAACTGTTATAGAAATCTATATATATTCATAGTATAAGTATATATTCTTAACTGAGCTGTCTGTGAACCCACATGTTTATTGGCTTCCTGTGGATGATAAGAGAACAAAACTTAGAAATCCTCTTGGGAACTGAAGAAAATACAGTAAAACAATAATTCAGCCGGCATGCCACACTAAGTGAGGGCACCGTAATGGCGTTGTATATATTCATAAGAAGAGGTGTTACTGTATGTGGACAAATACTGGCACAGTAATACACCACAGCAAACCACGAGCAGAGTGGCAAATATATATGCTTATAACTTTCAACATTAACATTTGTAGCCTCTGGGCACAATACAAACAGTGTAAAGTGGTCGCGCATATCCAAAACCGTAGTTGGCCGGTGCTGGACCAGTAGAAGACAGCAATGAAAAGTGTAGAAGAAGGTCCGCACTCTGTAACTCCATTTAAGTGCAATTTATTGGCTCATCTTAGTCAGTGACGTTTCGAGCAGATGCTCGTCTTCAGACTTAATAAAATGTCACTAAGATGTGCCAATAAATTGCACTTATAGGGAGCTACAGAGTGCGGACCTTCTTCTACATTTTTCATCACAATGCAAACAGTACCACAACAGCATCACAAGTTGCATACAACCAGTTTGATACAGTTATACAGACTAAAGTTTTCAGAAGTCACAGTGGAAATAATCACAAAGGCAATGCTGGGATGCAGAATACTGTTGGTATTGAGAAAGCTGCCACACATCCCTCCTCCATCCAGTGATCAGTGCTTGTCCCTCTAAACCTCTGCAGATACTCGTGGACCAGCTGGATATTTGTCTGATATTTTTGTCTCTCCCTAACACAGCATGACCAGTTATTTAATTCATGAATATTATCTGTTGATAAATGACATGGAAATCTATCAAAGTTGCCAAAGCTACCAAAAATCCCCAACTGACCTGAAAATAAAAAAAAGACTAAAAAGAAATACTTTGAAGCGTGTGCATCCCAATCGCATGTTATTCCCACCTAACTCCACCTCTTTGTGTTTCACTCACTGGGCGGCGGAGGGACGACAGCGTAGTCCCACAGTCCGTCTGTCAATCAGTCCTACAGCACATCTGATTGGATGGTGTGCCAGCGAGCCGTTTCTGTTTGCCCCCGACTGCACATTTCCTTCCAGTGTCCCTGTCCCGCCTCCGAGACATCGCTGCCAATCAACACGCGACCCAGAATACTGCTCTTAGTGTAGAGACGGCCCTGAGGATACATAGAGATAACTGAATCAAAAACTAGTTACCAATATCTCAGCATATTAACATAAAAATTAGGGCTGGCAAAGTTAACGTGATAATAACGCATCAACGCAAATTTGTTTTAATGCCACTAATTCATTAACGCAACTTAAAATTTCTAATTAACCTCTCTTGCTATTCGATCTTTCGTGGGCTCAGTTTTTTAAAGGTAGAGTGAAGAGCCCAGAACTTACGCTAAATTCGACGAGGGTCCCTTGACCTCTGACCTCAAGATATGTGAATGAAAATGGGTTCTATGGGTACCCACGAGTCTCCCCTTTACAGACATGCCCACTTTATGATAATTACATGCAGTTTGGGGCAAGTCATAGTCAAGTCAGCACACTGACACACTGACAGCTGTTGTTGCCTGTTGGGCTGCAGTTTGCCATGTTATGATTTGAGCATATTTTTTATGCTAAATGCAGTACCTGTGAGGGTTTCTGGACAATATTTGTCATTGTTTTATGTTGTTAATTGATTTCCAATAATAAATATATACATACATTTGCATAAAGCAACCATATTTGTCCACTCCCATGTTGATAAGAGTATTCAATACTTGACAAATCTGCCTTTAATGCGATTAATAGTGATTAAATATTTGAATCAATTGACAGCCCTGATAAAAATGCATGTCGCTGTTTAATATGTAATGTATATAAAGGCAGTTTGCCAAATAACTTCCTACCTGCATGACGATAAACTCAAGGACCAATGGTAGCTGAGTGATGTCACCAGATGGAAGGTCAAACAGGAAGGGAGCGTTCCAGACCGGGTTTGGACCGCTGGCCCCTTTGGTCTCCTTGGTACCGATTACTTTCCCATCCTGACGCAGGTTGATGACAACGTAGTGATCTGTGGGGAAAAAATACATCAACAGTCCTGATATTGTTTTATTTATTTCAGATTTGTCATATTTAGATGAAATGCTTCTTCAAGGGTAAACAAATAAAAAGGAGCAGCAACATAATTGGTTAAAAATCCACATTTTTGGTTGTTGTTGGTGTTAATGAATGAATGTAAACTCACTGCAGTCTTGTGTTGTTTTATCTCAACATGATGATCTACATCCTCACAACCCTCTCCACTGTCACTGTTCCAAATCTGCATCATCACTTGTAAAATATGATTTCCCTTGTAAATCCATTCTAGCATGCTAATTGGATTTACTAAAATTAAAAAGTAATGTGTCATGGTCAGACAAGAATCATGCATCTGCAAACAGCGTGTATTCGGTCAGATTTCAGGAACTATTTGATCCTGAAACTCAAAAAGAACAAATAACTGACCATGCAGCTTCGAACTGTCAATTTAAGCGTGGAAAAGCTAAACATCAAAGTTGTTTTCCTCTTACAGAATCTCCCGCTTCCTCCTCTCCTCTCCAGCATCATCAAAGCAGAGCTTTAAATCAGATGCAGTGAGATATGATACAGACAGGAGGGGAAATGACACCGGGCTGATCGGTTCCTAATCTGATTATACTGCAAACCAATCAGGAATACAGTCTGTCTGACTGTGGTTGAGCCAGTAGAGGAGAATACAGACAGAGGCTTACTGTATGAGACCATGTCAGCCAGTGTGCTCATGAACACTGCAGTATAGTAACAATATTTGCAAAGTGTAGGCGGGAACTTGGAGGTTTAAAGTTGTATGCAAAAGTCAACTAAGAAAGGGTTAAATTCAATTTTAAAATCTAAGAATTGAAAGTCTTTTACCATAAAATACTGAGAGTCACATCTTAAAGTGCATATATTTAGTAGTTTTATATCGTCACTGGTTCACACGACTACTTGTATGTGAGAATTGTTACTCATAGTGACGAGCCCACAGAGAATTATACTCGACTCTGCAGTTCCCCTCAGCTCCACAGTTTTAGCATCTTTCAGCTCTTTGTTTTGGTTTTTCAGCCTGCAATGTTGCTGTTTTGGTTCACTCTCTCAGCTCTCATCGACCATCGACCGCTATTTTCAACAAAATAACTCCAAAAAATCAACTATACATTACCTGCTCAGTATCAATTCTGTGTGTGTGTCCAAAAAATCAGTTATAGCAGGTTTCATAAAGGAAAATTGGGTTATAGAAATTTAAATATTACATTAACATCTGCAACTGAGTGCACTGATAACAAACCAGTTGTTATAGGGTCTTTAAGAGTGTCCTGACTAAGAAAATGACAGCATCTGTCACTTGTCCAAATGCTTAAAACAACCTATTTTCACTGTTCCAGACAAAGAAGCAAATACAGAAGTAGCGTGAGTGACACTGCTATCTCTCCCTGACCTTATCCAATGAGTTGTTTGTTTAGTTTAGATGGATATCACAGTATATCATTAGAATTGTAACATACATTTATGCACAAGGACTAGATGGATGGTGTATGTCGTTCGAAGAGAAACGCTAATTTACAACACCTGTCCGAAGGAGGCTTTTTTTTTTTTTTGAATAGAAAAAGAAAAGAAAATTCATTCACAAAAATACGTCCACAAATACATACACAATATACAAAATACTGGTGTGTCTACAGGGGTAGCTAATAGGTGTGAGAACAATTTTGGTTCTCTTTTAGCCATGATTTAATACCTCTATTAAAAACACTAAAACTGTGATGCATTTTCAATTCAGTTGGACAGTTCCATAGTTTTGCTCTTAGTTGCCAAAACTTAACCAGACCTTAACCACAGATGTACTTGCTGTTAGGTGCACCAGATCAGACAACAAAAACTCATATGGGGGCATTACGTAAGGCAATGACAAACAAACTATTGTATTGTTTGGGTATGAGTTTATTTTGGTCTTTACCTGCAGCACCTGGGATCCGTGTGAGCTTGGCCAGATTCTCAGCCTTTCGGACCATCACCTTGATGCGCTGGGCCAGCGTCTGGTACTGCAGCAGGATGAACAGCTGGCCCAAAGCCCGCGGCACACACACTGAGCTCTTCCTGCGACCCAACGTTTCCTGAGAACTCACACTCTTGAGGATGGGAAGGAGAGATAAATAAAGAGATTTAGTAAGAAAGGGGAAAAATGTCATCTTTCACTCAGCAGATGTTCCCATCATCCTTTGGCTCGGGAGGCTGGGAATGAAACGAAACCAAGGAAAGAAACCATGATGATGGAGCAGATTCAAGCTGTAAAGCACTTAAAACTCATGCTTATGAATAAGTTTCTATAGTTCTGTCAGTGAGTGAGTCGACCAAGGCATTGACACTGTCAGAATCAATGTTTCACAGGGATTCGCCATGAATCAATGCCTGTCAAAGTAAAGGAACAGGTTAGGAGTTTCAATTTCAATCAGTTTTTCTGCATCAGAAGGATATATCCAGAAGAGAGTCAGTTTAATTCATGAGGCCTTTTGGATTGACCTGCCTGAGGAGCTCAGCTTGGCTGAATCAGTATCACAATTTCAATAACTTAAAGCTAATCTACAATACTGGTTATATGTAGCTGTGAAGGTTAAGCACAATGTCACCAATTTGACCACCCATCCTAGAAAAATACAGACATCCATGCACTGAGGCACTCTGGATAAAAGTAATAGCTAATGTGTAAGTATGACGGTAAATCCCATCTGATTTCGTGTCAGATCTCATTAGCTGGCATTGTTTGGGGTGCGGTGAGTCACCGTCTGCTGTCAGCCGGCTGAGTGTGAGCCCGCCAGCAACTTTGTGAGGCCGAGCAGCAGAGTGTGAAGGCGATTTAATCCAACAAGTGAGTTTCGGTTCACTGCCTCTGTCTGTCACTAGCACTTCGCCTCAGAGACTAGTCACTCACACTTACACCACCTTTTAAAAGGCGAGACATTATTCTGGAAACACACAAACCTTAAAGCTATAGCAAGATTAGTTTTTCAGGGAAGTAAACTTTTTCAACTTTTCAGCAAACTTTCTAGCTGATACTGGTCACTTCAACATTAGTTTTGGGATAACCCTTCACATACTTTATACCAGAATTGTGACATAGCAATGGAGGGATTACAACTAAGGATTGTTCTATTTTTTTATTAATATCATTAATTAAAAAACTATGAGCTACAAGAAATGGTGATTTGATTCATAAATCATAAATAACAACTCCAACATTGTCCTTCATTGAGCAGTAAAACCTGTGTTGCATCCCTCTGCACCTATGTCTCTTTCCTATTTCTCTTAGGACTGTCTGTAACTGCAGAGATTTCAGTTAAAGGCTGGTTACGAAAACCTGGCTGCATGGATGTATTTAAAAAAAAAAAATGATGTTAAAAAATAATCATGAGGAACATTCTTAGCCTCTGCCGCTCTTATTTTTGCAATGTGACTGCAGAAGTCTGTTACTATTCGGTAACTCTATTCACTCTAGAAGTCTCGGGTTACATAACAGACCCCAACAGACTGATTATATGAGTCATCCATTGATCGCTAAAGCCTGGAAGCCTCAGAAAAGAGGGGGAAAAGGTAATACTGTAAGATTGAAAAATTGTTTGACGGGGGGGCGTACAAAGTGCAGGAATTTGACACCAGAGACCAGGGTTTGCATCCAGACTCCTGTCTGTGGTTAGGTTAGGGCAACAAAAGCCCTTTGGTTAAGGTTAGGTTAAATGTTAATAAACAGGTTGTGTCTAAATCACTTTTTCTGTATTAAACCAGACCATGATCTTTCGTGTTTAACCAAGTGCTGCCAGTCTCTTAACATAACCATAAAAAAAGTTGAATAATGCTGTAGTCACTATGCGCAGATACTGTATTGCAGGATTGGATATTTTGGCAGAAAAAGGACCACAATGGAAATAAGCTTTTGGACTTAATTGTGATTTATCTTTTTGACAAAATGTATAAAATGACTTGATGCCTCCTGGGTAGGCTGTGTCTATATTATTTATTTATATATGTCATATATTTTGTCAATAAAAAAATTCAATTTCAATTCAAAACAATTGGCAGTGAATATTTTACTGATATGAGTATCAATATTTTTGTGACTTGATATACTAGATATGTTAATTAACAACATTTCCTTATTATGTAAAAAGAAAACATGAAACCGCTCGCCAGTAAGTTTCTTTCAAAACTTGCAAATTTGCTGTATATGAATGTGATTTCTAGGAGACAGTGTTGGCTCACCATGAAATAAGAGCCCAAGTAAACTAGAGACTGGTGAAGAAAATGAACATCCAGCAAAATAAAGACCCAAATATGTTTCTTAGGAGGTGCCGGAGAGGAGACAAAGCCATGAGCTAAAAAAGGAATCAATGGGATGCTCATGTAGCTCTCTGACTGTTGGATACGTTAGTAGACAACTACTAATCCAATGGTTTAATAATCCAATGGTATATCATGGTAGTGTTTGTTTTACACAATTTCTGCACCCTGGAGAGGGACTCCCTGTGATGTGAAATAATTGCTGGTAATGTTTAAGTATCAAACTCGGCAGCCTTGTGTACCTTTTACCATTTTTCACTTTGCCAGCCGAACGAACCAAAACAGTGCTGTTTTTTAATACACCACGAACATCTGCTTTCAGCCCACAAGCTGAAAAAAGCCAATTTGATGCTAAAGCCCAGCTCGAAATTGTGTGGAGGCTGAGCCGAAGTAAATGAGTGGCACAGGATGAAATGTGAACATCAAGCAGGGCAAAGAGACCCAGAACATTATCTCTATTCTAACACAGGGACCAACAAAAAATAACACGCAAACATTTGGCAGGCAGATTCTAGTGGGATCCGCATGACGTTATGTTCTTAAAGCTTGATGCAGCAACAGATCATAAAAATAAATTATGTACAAAATATGGTGATAATATTTACTGTATATCCCTTATTCTCAGTTCTGTCATCAGGTTATGCATCCCTAATATTATTTTAATCATCTCCAACAATAGAAAGCTGAGGTGAGTGGCCATTTGCAGAGAATGGTGTATGACTGTGATAAAAATAAAGAGCCTGCATGTTCAGAAAACTAAGAACTTAATGCTGATCATCCTGACAATCAATAGCAGCCCTATCGTGATCCGTCTTTTTTTGTGCTAAAATGCACAGTCATGAAATTGCTGCCACGTCATGCCCCCTATTCCCATGAATTGTCAAAAAAAGTGATGTAATGCAGATGAATAATCATCAATACTCTGACCTGATCCCATTACACTGATTAGAAAAACCTGGTGCTACATTAAAAGATGGGAGTCCCTACTGCACAGCTCTTTCACAGCAACCGCCTGCTCCACATCCACACAATTACTCACACTCGGCAGCTGCTGTTATTGAGAAAGGGAAAGGTGATGGTGCGTGTGTGTGTAGGGGAGGCTGAACCATACATGGGACATGAAACGAGGGACGGAGGTACAGTAAGAACATCTGACAAAAATCAGAGATACTGATTGAGTGATGTCCACTGAAACGACAGGACCACCTCCCTTCAAAAGGCAGTTATTAATGCCCTCTGGCTGCGTTTCAACAGAGCCGCAGAGGGCACTGCGTGGGCACGCTGCCAATTCGCTGCACTCTGCTTGTTTGCTCTGTGGTCGCTAACAACAATGTCACCATGACTAACAACAGTGGAAAAATGGCTAATGGGAGAGCTGATTAGACGCTACATTCCTTCATGGATAAAACATGATATGTGCTATCTATAGGTCTGCGTGCGTAGTTTCTCTACCCATTAAATCAACTGAAAATGCAGACTTTGTTGAAAAGATTTTTGAAAGAAATGATGTAGTAGCCTATGTAAACTAAGATTAGAGAGAGCAGTGCATACAGTTAGATTACAAAGGAGTTCCAATCCCCACCGCCAACCCACAGACACACACAAGATCATAGTCCATCCTGCTTTAATCTGCACTTAAAATCGTGACAGCCACCGCCCTAAAAAACTCAGACCTATCCCAACCCGTACCAGGTCTTTCATCCACACGTCCTATACCACTTTGTCTCTGTTTGGGTCGGACTTCAATTACCATGGGTCTAAGGTCTGTGCAAAATCTACACTGGATCCGACAGGACCCAAAAGGACCTCAGAAAAAGCCTCATAAGATCAGCAACACATGCTAGATCTCTAGCCAGCCATTCAAATGACTCTACTGACTTGAATGTCTTATCATGTCGCTTCCTTTCATTTAAAGAAATGTTGGGGAAAAATGCTTATTCACTTTCATGCTGAGTTAGATAAGAAGATATAGGCCTACCACTCTAATGTCTGTCTGTTCAATATGAAGCTACAGTCACCAGCCAATTAGCTTAGCTTAGCATTAAGACTGGAAAGTTCCAGCATGTAACCCCTCGGGAAACCCCAAATAGTAATTTTTACGCTTCATTTTTGTACAGATTAAACCAACAAGATAAAATGACGGGATTAATGAGCTTTAGAGATGCTGGTAGGTGGACCTTGTACCAGTGGTCAGAGCCAGGCTAGCAGTTTCCTACTGTTTCCAGTCTTTGTGCTAAGCTACGCTAACCAGCTGCTGGCTGTAGCTTCATATTTACCGTACAGACACGAGAGTGGTATTGATCTACACTTCTAACTCTCCGCAAGAAGGCGAAAAAGTTTATTTCCCAAAGTGTTGAACTATTCCTTTAAAGAGTGTTGCATTTTGACCAGGGGACAGCTGGCTATTGAGTTTTTCCCTGGGTTAGCCAGATGTACTGTATATAAGAAGTGGACGTAGTCACTGTGACGTCACCCATTGGTTTGGCCTTCGCCGTGGAGCTAAAGTACAACTGAACACTGAATAAGACCTTTTCAGGCGATCACAAAGGTTATAATTAACTTTCATGAACTGAAAACACACTGTGAAAGGGTTAAAGTTGTAAGACGCAAGCACGGACAACTCCCAGACTGGACAACGCCGTGGTAGTGACCTGTCAATCACAAGGTAGCCACTCCCTAAAGCATACCCTGCGTTATGGTCTATTTGACTCTAAATCAAGCCATAATTTCACTGACATACGAACTGAGGTAATAAATCAAGTGAGAAGTAGGGTCATTTTCTCATAGACTTCTATACAATCAGACTTCATTTTGCAACCAGAGGAGTCGCCCCCTGCCGGCTATTAGAAAGAATGCAAGTTTAAGGCACTTCAGCATTGGCCTCACTTTTCAGACAGGGCCTGTTTGTGCAAGGTCAAGTTGCTGACAGTCAGGTCCTACTTGGGTTTGGGTCAGAAGACCTCTAATCTGCAATGTGCTGTATATAGACTAATGTTTTCCACTGCACCTTAGTGTGTTTTCATACTCTCTTCAAAACTTAATTGTAATGCATACATTAAACACATGAAAAGATGCAATCACCATATACCTTTTTCAGCTTGATTTTAGTTGGGCTGAGCTCCCTGGTGTAGGTGGTGGTGGTGTCAGGCTCCCACTCCACCTGCTCACAGGGCAGCTCCACCACCCCCAGCGCAGCCTCTCTTAGGCCTGAGAAGTCCTTGCTGTAGACAGCGAGTCTCAAGGTGCAGGTACGCAGATCTTCCACAGAGCCCACCTGCAGCACAAAGCTCTGGTTGTTGAGGTCTGGGCTGAGGCTGCGGCGCCGAGAGGCTATCTGCTGAGGGGAGGGGCAGAGGGGAGGAAGGCTGGCCCGGACGAACACTGCACCGGTTCGCCTTCGACTGGCTCTCGAGAGTCCCAGGATGTTGACCATCAGGGTGCCACAAGCAGAGGAGAAGAGCAAGGAGAAGTGCAGGAGAGGAGCTGCTTTGGAGGAGCTGGAGAGAGAACTAGAGCCGTACTGTGATAGACAGGGCTCCACCTGCTGGGCGGGAGATCTGGCAGGAACAGTAGTCAGTCGACTGCTCTCGTTGAACAGAAAACTTTCACCGCTCACGGTGCTGCGCCGACCCATGGCCCGACGGGACCTGGACACTAGGCTCAGCTTAGTGAGGGAGGGCAGAGAGGCTCTGCCGTGACGTGGGGATTTACTAGATGGGATGGGAACAGCCGGGGTGCTGAGGCACCGCATCGGAAAAGAAGAGCCGGCAGATTGCACCAGCTCAGCAGACCTGGTAGGGCTGTGGTCAAAGGGCAGAGCAGTGAGGTCATCCTCAGAGGGAGAAGAGCTGCTTTTAGAGGAAGGGAATTCCAGCACGTCACCGTCCAGCTCCTCGTACTGCTGCTTGACAGGCTGGGTACACGGAGATGGAGTCAATGTCACGGTCACCCTCTCAGCAGGTTGGGGAGACAAGAAAACCGCCTCCTTGTCCTCCGATGAAACGCTCTTCCTTCTGCGACAGCAGAGGACGCAACCGAGAACCAGACAGTAGCAGAACACAGCCAGACCCACAGCCAGCAGGATCTGCAGGTGAACTAGACAGACAGGAGACAAAGCAGTTTAATATTCTGTTAGCGGGATTAGTGAGGAGCATGAGAGAGTGAGACGGAGGTGATCTGTGAGGATCAGGAAGAAGAAAGGAATGGGATAAAGAACACAATTGCCACAAACTAACATATCCAATCAGTTTTGTGCATTTCATTGACCGGTCCGTTAAGAAAAAAATCAAAAGAGACTGTCCATAAAGCCAAATTCATTACGAAAGATCTTCTTCTACATCTGACCCTAAACATTATCTTGCTGTGTCTACACTCGGCATCCTTGATGAGATTAAAAAGGAAATGTCTCAGGGTTGTAATAATAATTGTATAAATGGTATTGTCACAGTCGCTGCTTTGATCCAAAGCAGGAACAGTGCACATGCAATGCGTTGGTGTCAGTTTCCCTGGTAATCAAATTGTGTGTGTGTGTGTGTGTGCGTGTGTGTGTGTGTGTGTGTGTGTGTGTGTTTGTATTTATCATTAGAGCATCCTACACATTCATGGTCAGAATTATGATTTTAACCATTTCAAAAAAATCCATTACGAGTTGGATGAAATAGTTTCCCACACATTGACAACATTACTGTACATATTTATTCTGTATATGTGTGTGCAGCACTACTAGAATATTCAGATTACATTATGGTTGCACCCTTACCTCAAATGTAATGCATTATTTTATTCAGATTTCACTGAAATTAATTTTAGGAAACTGTAATTGATACCTTTAAAAAAAAAAAAACATAAATAACAAAATAAAAGTTCTATGCTTTTGTGTATAAAATCATGACGGAGCAGCCCGAGTTACTGAGACTGAAGCCGTTAGAGCTGAGCCCTGATGTCCATTTCACGTCAGATGAGGGTGTGAGGTTGGATGACTCATGCAGCAAAGCACACTGGTGGATAGTGCGGCTTCAGCCAGTGACAACCGCAAGGTAAACAACCAGCACTGAGGATGAAAAGCTGTTTTGTTATTATGGAAGACCATATAAAATCCAGCTTATTAGGGAGAAATGCTATGATTTTTTTCTCATAAATCAACCTTAAATAAAGGAGGATGTATTGAGTTTAACATCTTTGATAGGAACAGATTTATTTAATCAGGAGCTTGAGAGAGAGAAAAACACAAATGTCATCCAATTATCTGAGGGGTGTGTCCCATTAACTACCACACATCAAGTCTCTCATGTTAAGAGACTTACCAGAGACTTTAAAGCACATTCACTGCATACTTGTAAAAATGTGATCTATAGCAAAGCAAGTTAGTGCTATACCTGTCAGATCCATTTCAGCCCTGTGTGTGCAGGAGCAGACAGCTCCTCAGACAGCCTCCATTAAGAAATGAAAAGTACAGAAAGGCTGAATGCAGCAGTGATGTTGCACATTAAAGGCTGATGGGATGCCTCTAAAATATGACTCAGACTGGCCAGCAAGGGGACATGAATAAAAACCAAATGAGGTAATGGTCCAAAACCTGTGCCAGCTGTGACAAATCAGCATTTGTATATGTTGCTATACTGTGGTGTCCTGGTATAGACTCAGTCATGCATATACTGTACAGTCATAACAACAACATGCAATTACTTTACATTAAGTGTTTGAAGCTTATTCTAACCTCTGGGCTAGAATAAGCTATGTTATTTGCCTAAGCTCTTGGTCCTTATTCATACAAAGTTATCTAAAACAAACAAATGAGTTGCAGCCTCTCTCCACAGCTCATGCCTCATATAAAAAATAATAAACCCCTTCTCCTTAAGCTGTCTCCTCTCCTTCCTTATTAGTTTAACAGGAAAAATTGGCAGCATAACAGCATTTTCTAATGAAAATATGCATCCTGATATTTGCATTTCTTTTCTCCGTGTCAAAAATATACAAGGAAAAACAAAACAAAAGCAGTGAAAGTAATAAAGAAGAAGGCTTCCTACCTCCCAGAGTGTACTGCGACATGTTCCCATACAGTTAGAGGAGTGTGTGTGTGTGTTTGTGTGTGGAGTCAGTGTGAGAGCAGTCGGTCCATCAGCAGTGCGCAGCGACCTGAAGCTTTTCCAGCCAACAGCTTCACCGGCTCACTGAGCTTTTATTCCTATCGCTCTGATTGTGCGTTGGAGGCAGAAATGCTCCACTGGCTGCTTCTTAAAGACAGTCCAGCCTACCAACGCTGCCGTCACTTCATTACACTAACTACTGTAGGCCTAGACTGTAGGAGACTAGACTGTCTTGCAGGACAAATTATAGAAATCATTAAACAGAAATACCACACACTAGCAGCTGTCACAAGGTAGGCAATTTATAATTTTATTGTTTATTACTTATTTTATTTATCATCATTATAGTGTTTATTTTACTCTCTTTTTTTTAAATCAACATTTTATTGCTGATCAATATTTTCTTTTTTATTCTATTTTATTTTATTAATATTTCATCATTTTTATTTTTATTGTTATTTTTATTCCTTGTATTTTATTTATCTTTTATTATCTTAAAGTGGCAGTAGGCAGTATATTTTTGGCATCATCGGGCAAAAATTCCATAATAACCTTTCAGCATATTGTAATCAAGTGTTCTGAGAGATAACTAGACTTCTGCACCTCCTCATGGCTCTGTTTTCAGGCTTTAGAACATCTAGCCCATGACGGGAGACTTTGACCAATCACAGGTCATTTCATTGAGAGAGCGTTCCTATTGGCTGTGCTCCGGTCATTCGACCGGAACTTGGCGTTCCTTCACGAGATTTCACAATGGCGTCGGCGTCACAAACGTTCTCATTTTACAGCTTAACAGTACACTACAAGATGATTCTGAAAACATTTGAGGCGAGAAATAGGCATTAACGTAACATAATATTGATTCATATTTGATCAACGCTGCCTAGTTTGACCGTTTGGTCGGAGTTCGCGAGTGATTGACAGCCGGCTCTCCTGGACAGCAGATGGACAGCGGACCCCAGATCAGCTCTTACTGCTCGTTTTCCTCCGGTAAGTGAAATCTTGCAGATGTCGTTAGGAGCACCGGAGGACACAGAGGAACATGATTTTTTTCAGGTTACCTGTTTCATGAACTATTGTCACGATATAGCGACGTTTTATAAAAATAACTTTTTTTAAATAAAATTTGCTCCAATCTCGCCTACTGAACCTTTAAATACCCATCTTCTATTGCTTTCTTTTTCAATGAACTTTTATCTTGGTTGTTTATGGTGTGCATTAGTCTCTAAATCCATTTTTTAACATTCTACATTTTGTCAATCGTGTGTACTTTGAATTGCATTTGACTTGTTTGAAAGGTGCTATATAAATAAAGTTTAATTGATAGATATATGTATACAAAATATAATACTTTTCTTATTGCACATCATCCCAGCAGCACTGGCAGGGACTCATGCCAGAACAGATATTATATGTCATTGTAATCTATACCCCCAATATCATTTCTATAGCAAACTTACATGACATAGATAAATTCAGGCCAGACAATATTAAGGGACTGTATGAAAATTATTAGGCAAAAAGTTTGGTCTCACAATTAGAAAAAAAAATGAGGGCTGCAAATAACGATCATTTTAATTATTGATTAACCTGTTGATTATCCTTTCAATTAATCCATCAGTTGTTTAGTCTATAAAATGTCAGAAAATAGTGAAAAATGGCCATCACAACTTCTCAAAGCCCAGGGTGACGTCATTACATCGTCTGTTTCGTCCGACCAACAGTCCAAGAATTAAAAGATTTTCAATTGACAACAATATTAAATGATATAAAAGAGAAAAAAAAGCACGATTGTGACCAGTAAATGTTTAGATTTTAAACGTCCAACTAATGGATTAATAAACGGATTGTTTCAGCATAACTCATTTTTATTGGATCAAATGTCCTTTAAAAAGGTCAAACTGTTTGGACTACACTCTTCCACAATACACATGAAACAGTAATTATGTCGTGAAATCATGCATTCATTTAGAGTCGGGGTCATATACAGTACATATGACTGTCTTGGTTACCATCCACACATCCACCACAAGGTCGTACAAAGAAAAGAGAGGATGAGTCACTCTCACCATATACAAAGGCCATGTATAGCCTACATTTATGAACATGTACTGGCTCTCTTCTTTCCCTCCCCTCCAGTTTATGATGTTAATGTGGTTTACGAAGAACATCTTCTTGGCACTGAAACAGTCCGCTTTGTTCCCACGATATGTTTCTACATTCTCACAACAATCTGTACCTTTCAGTAGCAGGTACAACCAGAGACCCTGCAGGACATACTGGAGTGAATATACCTTGGACCTTTGGGTGAAGTTGAGCTGTTCTTCTCGCCCTGCTGCCATCAAAATCCTGATTAGTGACTCAAGAAATGGATGGATGGAACATATGTGAAGTGTTATAATAAGCCCATCAAGTAAGTTCAGAAACTGAAACGTGTGTGCTCCTTAATGTCCGTACATTCATGATAATTATACACTGAATCCTCTAACTTCCACTTCAAAGGGTGCATCCCCAAGTCTCTTGAATTGCATCCACTTTTCCTTCACTTGAGCCATTTCCTTGCATCCCTCCCACCGGGGATGCATGGAGAGACGCACTGAAACAACACAAGTGAGTGAAACGTGGATGCAATTTAAGAGACTTTGGGGATGCAGCCTAAATCTCTCCTTCACAAAGAAAATTACATCATCCTGTTTGGCACTAGGACAGCCAAAATAAAGTATAGAAGAACCACTTACTCAAGCAATGTATGACCACTAGAGGGCAGAATCAATCAAACTTTATTCTTATTGCACCTTTCCTACAGATTAGTGCAATTCTAAATGTTTCACAGATGACTGACAAGCAGATAATAAGACAGTACAAATGTAAACAGTAAAAAAAAAATAAAGACAAGTGCATGAGAAATAAAAATGAAGATGTAATAATAAAAAATAAAAAATAAAAAGAATAAAATAATAAAATAAAAACTAGATAAAAGACAATGATAAATAATACATGAGGGAATAGAGCATTTTAACAGTAAACCAAAAGACAGTTATATAAATTATTAAATAAAATAAACTAGTGCACTCGGAGAGCACACACTTCCGCCAAGGCAGGTTTCATGTTTCATGTCCAAACCAGCTGAACCTGCACCCAGAAAAATCCTCCACATGAGTATTTTCCTCATTAGCTTCACTTCTTTTTAAAAGCTGTATTACTCACTGACGGGGAGTACGGGGGTCCCTGGACTGATTCTGTTACGGAGGTGTTGAGTGGAGTGTGATATTGTTCCAGTCACCACCTACAGCCCTCAAAACTTTCTCCACAAAATTATAAAAGAAACTTTACTTTGCAGAACAGTCACACGAGGGTTTGGTTATAGAGGAGGAATTTTTTCTGTATTATAAACCAGGGAAAACAGCTTTCTTAATAAAATTTTTTATTTTTCCTATGTTGGGTATTTGTCTAATTCTCAGAAAGAAGGCCTTATGTCCTTGTTACTTAAACAGAAATCCAGTGGCCAATATAAGGACCTTACTTGCTAAATGTATAGCTCACTTTCTGGTGATTTTTTATGTCACGTTTTTGTCAATAATAATAAAAAAAAAACAAGAAAATGTTATAGACTGTATATAAGAAGTGGACGTAGTCACCGTGACGTCACCCATTGGTTTGTGGATTGCCGTTTTGAAGCCTCGAGTTAAGCATTTTGGCCGTCGCCATCTTGGTTTAGCAAACAAAAGTGACACGAGAGGTCGGAGCTAAGTACAACCGGCGACCAGGCGACCAAAACAGTTCTAATTAACTTTCATGAACTGAAAACACACACAAAGGATTAAAGTTGTAAGACGAAAACACGGACAACTCCCAGACCGGACAATGCTGTGGTAGTGACCTGTCAATCACAAGGTAAAGACACTAAAGCATACCCTGCTTTATGGTCTATTTGACTCTAAATGGGACCATCATTTACTAAATGAACATCATGCTGTATTGAAGAAGACTTGAAACTAGCGATTGAGAAAATAAAATCATGTTTACAATGTTTACTGGGGTAATAAATCAAGTGAGAAGTAGGCTCATTTTCTCATAGACTTCTATACAATCTGACTTTGATTCGCCCTCTGCTGGCTATTATAAAGAATGCAAGTTTAAGGCACCTCCACAGTGGCTTCACATTTAGACCCGGAGGTTGCTCACTGAGTATTGTCACTGGTTTCTACAAACTTACTAATCGTCTCCAATGATGCCTTCAATAACTGAAATGTAAAAATACATACTCACCTTAGACCCTTAATATACATAACATGTGAACATACCATAAGATATACAATTACATCAGAATTCCGACTATAATCCTGACTTTTGGATTTATGTGGACTTAGTTGGACTTTCTCTGGAAGTCAGTTGTGTCCCGTTTGTGAAAGACTGTTTAAAGATGGGAGAGGGTGGGATGGGAAATAGATACTTAAAGCTGCACCAATCCAATTTTTCATATAAACAACTGATCAAATTACTGAGTGTAATGTGCAAGGGTTCATTCCTAGTGACAAACCCACAGAGAATTACTACCCAACTCTGCAGTCATATTCATCTCTACAGCACCATAAGTCTATTTAGAGTATTTTGTTTTACTAGCCTGCATCTCTGCTCTCATGTTTCCACCAGAGGCAAGCAGCTGTTTTCAGTTTAAAAAAGCTCTGATAAACCCAAAGTACACTACCTGCCCAACACAAAACGACAAACAGACAAAGCTATAGCAACTAGCTAGTGAACATTGAGCATTTAGCAGCTTAAGAGCCAGATATTTGCCTCAGGAGTTGGTGGAGACCAAACACAGAGCTAAAATGAGAGGGAATATTGGACTTACATTCATCGGGTGGCTCAAAATGAATGATAATGTTGCTCTACGTCTGCTACAGGCAACTATTTGCTTGTTACGCTGAACCATAGTAGGGTAAGATACTGCAGCTTTAAATAAGAAGATACATGTTTGCTCAAAAGGAATGACTCAGTCACCCATCTCAACACCCTGTCATGCCCTTTAACCTTCAAAAAAAGCAAAATACAGTATGTCCCTGAACTTGTAGGGAAATTACATGCCTGTTGGCAAACAGAGTGACAGGGTTTTGTTACGCTATAAATATGGCTGCCCTCAGGCCAAAGGGGCTGTTAATGGAAGCATTACGTCGCTCCAGATTAAAGCATTATAACACCCGGGGTCACTTTTTTTTTTTTTGCTTTTCTGTGGGTGGTCAAATATCCTCTCATGTGAATACAGATGAACGAGCTGCCATTTAAATGTACACAAGTTAGCGTGATCCGTCAGTGTGTTGATCTTCAAACATTTTTCATCATATATTTTGTACTAAGATACTCCTGAGGTTTACACTACACTTTCCCTGAAATTCCATATACAGTCAGTTTTGCAGTCGCCACATTAAAAACAGAATAATAAGGTTTTTGCCCTTATCCCGAAAAAGACAACATTCCAACTAAGCTTATTACATGGCTAATGAAAATGAATATTCCACACTAATATTTCCATTTACATGCAGCCATGCATACTTCGATTAACACAGCCTTCCCTCTTTCATTCCTTCAACTACCTTCTTGAAAAGGTCGACATTAGGATATTTGTGCATAACCAAAAACTAGGGCTGTCAATCTATTAAAATATTTAATTGCAATTAATCGCATGACTGTCCATAATTATTCGCGATTAATCGCAAATTAATCCCACATTTTTTTTCTGTTCAAAATGTACCTTAAAGGGAGATTTATCAAGTATTTAATACTCTTATCAACATTGAAGTGGGCAAACTGTTGCAAACTATCCCATATCCCACGTCTTAAATGGAAAATGCTTCATTCAGAATAAGGCCTAACTTAGAATATCCAAACAGAATATGCTGTTTACATAACCCGTATCAAATTCGGAATATTGTCATAGTCGGAATAATAGTGGAATATCAATGGTCACCTTAGACCCTTATAGACTTAATATACATAACTTGTGAACATACCATAAGATATACAATTACATCAGAATTCCGACTATAATCCTGACTTTTGGATTTATGTGGACTTAGTTGGACTTTCTCTGGAAGTCAGTTGTGTCCCGTTTGTGAAATACTGTTAAAAATGGGAGAGGGTGGGATGGGAAATAGATACTTAAAGCTGCACCAATCCAATTTTTCATATAAACAACTGATCAAATTACTAAGTGTAATGTGAAAGGGTTCATTCCTAGTGACAAACACACAGAGAATAGTCATTGATTTTTGGGCATTTCCTTATTATACGTTCACTTAAGGGACTGTTTGTAAGAATCAGAAATGCTTGTTAACAGCGACACCTGTGGCCGTTAAGTCAACGAAAGTCAGCATCGCGCTCGTTCTACATAGACCTGAACGAGCATCGCTCAAAACAGTGAGGCGACACACGTCAGCTAAAACCAAAATATCACTCTATATTTCACATGTTTGGCAGTAACGTGAGCTGACCAGACAAAGGTCTCTCCATACTAACTCTCCTGCAGTGTGTAGTGTGCGCGCATAAACGTGAGAGTGGAGCGAAATAGCGAGAACGAACGCGACGTGTGAGTGAAGGCAAGCAGGCAAGCAGGCAGGCCGGCAGGCAGCGGAGCAGAGTACAGCAGAGACTCCGGCCCTGGAGACCAAAGCTACGGTCTCCCTCGCGGCCAACACTGTTTTGCAAGACGGGCTTCACTAGATATAACTTTGCGGTTTTGTTGCTTCCGTGTAGTTTGTGTTGGAGTCTTGTCTGAACAGCGTAGCCACACGCGAGCACGCATGGGACACTGACCCGGATTGATTTATACGTGTAAGAAGTTACAAACAGTCCCTTCGATACCAAGGGCCATTCTTGATACATATTTAAAAACGTACTCGACAAGCTTTATTAGTTGCTCTGACAATGTGCTAACCAGGGGACTGGGAGACTATATTTCTATATTTTCTAATTTTCTTTAGATTATTTGTTTATTTTATACAGTGGTTGTACAGTATAAGTAGCAGCACTAGAGTAGTATTGAGTTAAATATGCTGTATAACACATTTACAGTAAATATTAACATTTTTAACTGCAAAGAAACAGCTGAATAGATTTATAAGAACACAATCTTTGTAACCTTTTTTTCTTGGGAATCACATACACCCCAAACGTCATCCCCCACTACACACCCACACATGAATTTATTTAAATGTCAGTACCTTCAATATTTTTAAGGAAGAGAACCTGAATGAGGAGCCAAAGGAGGAGCAGCAGCACGATGCCTTCGATCATTCCTTTACAGCAGAAAGAGACGACAAGCTGCCACTCAGGCTGGTTGGGGTCGTCCTCTTCGACTGGACGAGGCATCATCGATTGTGGGTAAATATCTGTGGGAAGTTGGTGGCCAACTTTGAATACGATCTTCAAAACACTTATTCATAAAAAGCCATAACCTTGTACAGCTTTGATACAGATTGTAAAGATAATGAGCTTTGAATTTAAGCTTGCTCCACTACTGGACCCTGAGGTAATATCAGCTCAGAGCTTAAAATGTACTTGGAGGACCAGGAGTCAAAGCTAAACAGATTAGTGAGACACAGACATTGTTTATCACTCTCTAAATCCCTTTACATTAGCAAAGATACATCATTGGATGGAGGGTAAAATGTAGCCTTATGTCCCAGAGGCCTCAGACTTTAAAGAGATGTGACTAGTACCTTCTGCTGGCCTTTTTCTCTCCACATTCTTCCACAAAATCCAAAACATGTTCAGTCTCAATATGGCAAATTCTTACTTGAGTGATGGTCTGTAAGATGTTGCACACAACAGGACTAGAAATCTAAAAAAGAAAAGCATTGTCTCCTATTCAGAGCAGCTGATCTGCAGGAATGCTGTCAGAGGAAAACTTAACATTGGTTGATAAAACATTTTGACTCACATGTGTTGCGCATCTTCACTCTTCATCAGAGCCAGCATCCATTGGCTGTTGGACTGTTGGCGGATGAAATCCTTACAGCATAAATAACTCTAATTACTCATATAATACACTTCTAATACAATTCTGTTCTTTTCCCCGGTGGCATCCTTCATTGTGTGTCGTGGGTCGAGTTAGCTCAGCCACCTGCTCTGATCAGCTGCAGTCTGCTTTCAGCATGTGTGCTGCAGCAGCATTTACAGTAGCTGGCCAACTTCCAGTCATAACTGCAGTCTGACTCCAGCTGTTGGCCAAAGACACACACACACACACACTCAACTGCAAAGTCTCTGTTGTCCAGGATCAAGTGGGAATCTTTAGGAAAATACAGACTATTTTGTTTTACCTTTTCGACCAGGGTGATTTAAAAAGATCAAGTCGGTAATGTCTTGATTTCAGAGCAGTGATAATCAGTCTTTCTGCCCACAACACCGTCCTTATGTTTTACATCCTCTGCTTGTGTGAATGATTTATGTATTAATGTCTGTCTTTGCTTGAAAATTAAATAATTGCTGGGTAACCAAATAACCAATAATCAATCTTATAACTCATCGGATTTTAAAAAATGTAAATATATTAACAATCGTATAATAAAATGTCTATATTTCAAGGTGCTATTGAGAACAGTACATGCTGTGTTTAACGGGTTAAATTCGATATTCAGAGCAGTGGGATTGCCTCCCCACGGCTCTCAACATAGCGTTGGTTGAGCCGGTGGCTTTGCAGCTGACGGTGCTAACAGTGCTGACAGAGATAACACGACAACACCGTATTTCTGGACGGTGCACATGCATGAACATGCACTATAAAGCATGTGCGGCCAGGCTGCCTATACAACAAAGCACAGAGAAGCTGAAATTACAACACACAGAGGGAGAGTGACTTCATTCTCTGCTCAGGTAGACATTACTCCTCTATATCTTTATATTGCAAACAGTTGTTTGATGTTATATTAATGCTCTGAATATCGTATAGAGCACTGGTTCCCAACCTGGGGGTCCAGACCCCCACTAGGGGTCGTCAAAGCTTCATGGGAGGTCGAGAGGCCTTCTTCAATTTAAGGGGTGTAAGACAACACTTTTAAAAAAGATATACAGTTGCCCCATATCTCGGCATTTGATTCATTTCTGTGAAGAAAACTAAATTAAATTGTTATTTTTAAAGTTTGGATTATTATTTAAAATATAAAGTTAAAACAATTCTCACAGGATAAGGGTGTAGTGAAGACCTGAACATAAGCCATATTCACAGAGCCTAGTTCCCTCTCTGCATTAGAAAAGTACACAGTTAAAACAATCAAAGACCTAATAAAACAATGGCCAAGCATCAGGGAGAGGAAAACAATGGATTTTGTCAAAAAAGAGCCTATTAAGTTTGAATGATTGTTAAAGGGACTATTAACAGCAACACCTGTGGCTGTGAAATCAACGAAAGTCAGCGTCGGGCTCGCGCTTGCTCGCTCTACAGAGACATGAACGAGCATCGCTCAAAACAGTGAGGCGACACACGTCAGCTAAAACCACAATATCACTCTATATTTCAGCTGCTTGGCAGTAATGTTAGCTGACCAGACGAAGGTCTCTCCATGAATCACTGCTGACACTAGTGTTGGCTTTTCCTGCTTCAGCGCAGGCTCAGGCAGCGGGGCTCCGCAGCGTGTAACGTCTCGTCTCCGCCCGCAGCCGGAGAGAGCAGGAAGACACCGGCACCCGGTCGGTAACGAGACTACAACGTTTCTCCCTGCGGAGCCCCGTCACTTCCCAAGACACGGGAAACCTCTGTTGGTCTGGAGGAGCTGCAGCAGTTATTTCTGCACAAACGTCCACTGTACATTCACTAGATATTCTCAGAGCTAAACTAACTCTTCTGCAGTGTGTAGTGAGCGCGCGTTCACGTCTAGAGGTGGAGCGAGTACGCGAGAACGCGAGAACGCGCGCTCTGGCTGAGTGAAGGCAAGCAGGCAGAGGAGGAGAGTACAGCGGCCACACGCGAGCATGCATATGCGAGCACGCATGTGTCCCGACCCGGTACATTTATACGCTTAGAAAGTTACAAACAGTCCCTTTAAAAATAAAAAAATAAATAAAATAAAAAACACAATTCAGAGAATTGTATTAAAAGTCTTTAAAATAACAGGAAAACTCATCTCTGATGCAATATTCATGAAAATAATCTGCTTAAAAAAGACATCCAAATCGCTTGTTTTACACCGACTTCCTGCAGTTATTGTGTTCACTATTTGGGTTAATTGTACAGTTTATCAGTTGTTCTTTACTGTTATTGTTATGCACTGAATATAATATGAAATAATATCCATAAAATATGTCACTTAGTCAGGGGTTGTCAGTTTACTCAATGATAGAAAAGGGGTCCCCTAAGGAAAAAGATTGGGAAACACTGGTATAAAGAACTTTTAAGTGATGTGTGGGACAATGACTTCAGCAGTTTAGTTTTAAAGGAGATTTGCATGATTATTCATCCTGTCTTAATATGATATTATCTATTTATATTAAAAAAAAAAAGTTTGGCTGTAAGGAGGACACATTAACACATGGTCAGCTGTTTCTGATGAAGTAATATTTATTTTTACCATCTGTATTGTTGTAAAAATGAATGGTTCCAGGCGGCTGTGGCTCAGAGGGTAGAGCAGGTTGTCCACCAATCGGAAGGTCGGTGGTTCGATCCCCGGCTGCTCCGGGTCACATGTCGATGTGTCCTTGAGCAAGACACTTAACCCCAAATTGCTCCCGAAGGCATAGCCATCGGTGTGTGAATGAGTATTTAGATTAGATCCTGATGGGCAAAGTTGGCACCTTAGCAGCCTCTGCCATCAGTGTATGAATGGGTGAATGCTGACATGTAGTGTAAAGCGCTTTGAGTGGTCGGAAGACTAGAAAAGCGCTATATAAGTCCAAGTCCATTTACCATTTACCATTTACCAGTCAGCAATGACCCAACACTGCCATCTGCTGGAGGTTTAGGCAGTCTGCAGCAGATTCATTAATTGAGATTTAAATTTAGGCTATAAGTGAAAGGTGACAGGCCCGTTGATGTCCATGATGTTTGGCTTCTGGACTTAATAAAGTCTTAATAAAGCTTGAGGAGCAGAGGCTGGAAAAGTCACCTTCATACCGTAGCTCACATTAGAAAACTTACAAACAACTGACCGGAGACCACCGTCACTTCTCACTGCAGCCTAATAATGACACAATATTTCTGTCATCATTTTGTTATTTTTACATTGTGTTTGTTTCACCTGCATCAGAGATGTAATGAACATATTTCAGCACACTTGCTGGAATAAATAATCTTCATGATAAACAATTGTCACAGACTGTCCCTCCTCTCCAGCCACATTCCCTGTACTCATGAAGGTAATACAATAATAACACGAAGGCTCCGTCGTCAGAACCAAGAGAGCAAATTCTTTATTACTCCCGCCTTGTCAACGACGACGCATTACAGCTTCACTTTTTTCGTTCTTACCTTTCACAAAAAAAGCCCTAGACATATACGTACACTGCATCACTGATTACCAGAGGGAACTTAAAGTTACTCAGAGCATTTCACTAAGAGGCAATTCAACAAAATAGCTAACAGTACTGCTGCTCGTTCTTCTCTCTGCAAGGTCTGCTGTCAGCTGTGCGATGTGAAGCTGCAGTTGATCCAAATAAAGAGTTTCTCCAGTCCTTGTTGGATATTAAAATGTATGAACACACTATGGTACAATAATTCATTCCTGTTTTATGGCTTTTTTCACATCCTCCACTGCCTTGCATTGACATTATCAACATTTTTTGTAAGAATCAGAAATTGCTTGTCAACGGCAACACCTGTGGCAATTAAATCAACGAAAGTCAGCGCCCTGTTGCTCGCGCTTGTGCTCGCTCTACATAGACATGAACGAGCATCGCTCAAAACAGTGAGGTGACACTCGTCAGCTAAAACCACAATATCACTCTACATTTCACCTGCTTGGCAGTAATGTTAGCTGACCAGACGAAGGTCTCTCCATGAATCACTGCTGATACTAGTGTTGGCTTTTCCTGCCTCAGCCTCCCGACCACAGCCGGAGGGAACAGGGGAGACACCGGAGTTTTGGTCGGAGACGATAACGTTTCTCGCTGCGGCGCCCCGTCACTTCACAAGACACGGGAAACCTCTGTTGGTCTGGAGGAGCTGTAGCATTTATTTTTGCACAAACGTCCAC
>CAKAKR010057227.1:0-16312 GCA_916700685.1 Adelosebastes latens | reverse complement strand
CATTTTGGCAAATTTTTCTTGGGCGCTACCCACATAATCAGCTGTGCTGCTCATCCCACAAATGCATGATCCTTACAAGTTGGACATCATTGCGAAGGTAAATAAACAGGCTTTCCAACGATGTAAAATACAATGCCAATTAGCATTGTAACAACAGAGAAATAATCGACCAAACACAAGTTTCCGAACTTTGTTTTTCCAGTTTATATATATATATACTATATGGGGGTGCTGAAATTGGGTGAAGGTGGGGTACACCCTGGACAGGTCGCCAGACTATAACAGAGCTGACACATAGAGACAGACAATCATTCACACTCACATTCACACCTACAGACAATTTAGAGTCAACAATTAACCTAACTTGCATGAAAATTTAAAATGAAATAAATAAAAACAATTCATAATTTTATTATGAATATGAAGAAATTACCAGTAAATACAACGATCATGTAATCTCAACATTTCTTTTTAGCTGTGGTGAGGTACTGCCTACCCTTACCGCACATCACTGGTTGAATCCTGAATCCAAATCCAAAGGCTTTCTCTTTGTGATCCCACAATATCCGCAGTCGAATCATTTCCTCTGTGAATGGCTGTCATTCAGTTGCATGTGAAATTGGTCCTACCAGTGAAGGCTTTAAGCCCTTAACTCCAAATCTCACTGTAGCTACTCTGGGCTTTTCTCTGGAGCGTGCAGCTAACATCTTTATTCCCACGGCTTCGCGTGCAGCCAGATTTCTCGGGGGATTCAGACAGAAAGGAGACGAGCAGAGCACATAATCGCAAGAAAAACTGTTTGAGAGATTAATTTATTTTCTTCTCCCCTTTATCATGATCACAACCTTTGCTATAGTGCGTTTAGTGTGTGAGAAAGACAGAGGAACAAATGATGATGCAAAGGGTGAAGTCTACAGTGCAGTATATGATTAGTAGGTTTGTTGACAAAGCACATTTCCTCTTTGAAAGTGTCCCAACTGTGCCCCAGTGTACGACTGAAGAGCTGCAGCAGCATTTATTCTCCCAGATCAACCGTTCAAACATTGCTTTCTCAACATCTATAGTCTGCTTCATCTGTTGTTTGTTGAAGCAAAATAAAAAAACACATTTATGGGCAAAATCTAATGATATTGCAGCTGTATTGTAACCATTTAAGCCCAGTTTGTCATACTCAAAGCAATTTTCCTGGTTTGAAAGAGCTGAGCCTCTGTTGGCTGATTTGTTGCCTAAGGTAATGAAATTAGATTTCCTAGCAACAGAGCAATGAGGGAGCCTATTAAGTAAAGCAGTAAGGAGGTGTGTGAACATTCACAACCCCGACCAGGTGCTCTGAAATAGTGAAGGGGAGACACGGAGAAAGAAAAATGATAGCCATTGATCCTCTCTTAGTGGTTTAATCAACAACATTGCATCATTGCTTGATCTTGGTCCGGTAAACATCCCTGTGTGAGTTACACTG
This sequence comes from Adelosebastes latens, assembly GCA_916700685.1. Classification (NCBI taxonomy): domain Eukaryota; kingdom Metazoa; phylum Chordata; class Actinopteri; order Perciformes; family Sebastidae; genus Adelosebastes; species Adelosebastes latens. The sequence goes on along the minus strand of CAKAKR010057227.1, from coordinate 14,853 downwards.
TGTGTGTGTGTGTGTGTGTGTGTGTGTGTGTGTGTGAACGTTTGATGGAGATCAGTTTAAGTTAAATCCTGCTGAAAATACAACGAACCAGTACTCAGGTGGTAGCAATTTGCAACCACATCACTAGATGCTGCCAAATCCTACACATTGCACCTTTAAGTATATTATATTTATTCACTATATTTGTATTTATAGATACACCATACACACACACACATATATAGATATATATTATTTTAGATTCTGCCTTTGTTTGACTGTAATATAGCAATAGAACTTTCTATAATGTTTTAAAGTACAGTAGCATACATAATGAACAATAGTCTCTAAATGCTAATGTCAGCATGCTAACTTGCTCAAAGACAATGGTTCTCAACCAGAGATCCAGGAACCCGAAAGGGGTCCTTGAGGGAGTTCCAGGAGGTCCCCAGAAAAATGGGGAATATTATTTTCACTATTAAATTCACTATAGAAGTGAGTCCAATGTGAGTAAGAGTCATAAGAGTGACTATACTGATCATCGGTTTCACTTCCTCCACAGTTCTCTGTAGTTGACAACTTGAATTCTGATCTTCATCATATCTAACTAAATCTTTTCAGATGGATTGAAGCCAAATCTAATCAAATGGGGGTGCTTGACCTGGCTAACGTGTATCAATTTAGGGGTCCTTGACACAAAAAAAGGTTGAGAACCACTGCTCAAAGTGATAATGCTAACATGCAAATGTGTATAGCATGTATAATGTTTTCCATGTTCACCATCTCAGTTTGGCGTGTTAGCATGCAGAGGGCTGATGTGGATGTCATTAGTTTTGCAATTCAAATTTTGACCTGATGATAGCGCTAGATGAAAAGTCAGAGGATCCCCAGAGTTACTACAGTTCACCCTGAGGGGGACATGAATGGCTGTACCAGATTTCATGTCATCCATCCAATAGTTGTCGAGTCATTTTACTCAAAACCATGAATGTCAACCTCATAGTGGCACTAAAGGAAAAGTCAGGGGATCACCAAAGTTATTAGGATTCATCCTCTGGGGATCATGAATGTCTGTACCAAGTTTCTTGGAAATCCATCCAAAAATAACTGTCATGTCAGTCTGGACCAAAGTAGTGGACCAACCAACATTGCCATCACTAGAGCAGCGCCGCTAGCACAGCTAAAAACGGATTCAAGTTGCTCCCAGTTTGCACATCAGGTTTTTATTTTTCATTGCCAGGTCCACACGGGACAGCGAGGACGAGGACGACGAAGACAGACGAGGACGAAGCTGCACCCTGCAGTACCAGCACGCCATGGTCAGAGTCCTGACTCATTTCGTAGCGGAGTCAGCCGATCCTCGAGGCCAGACCAGCTTCATGCTGGGCTCTGATTGGCAAGTGGACATCACGGAGCTGGTATGGGACTTCCTGAAGGTAGAGGACCCCCAGATTGCACAGCTACTGGACAGGAGGATACTGGTGGGACTGGACATGGGGATGACCACGATCCAGGTAGGCCACGTTTTAGCTTTAAAAGAGAAAGGATTTCATGTGTAGCATTTAGAAAAATATCACAGTTACTGTTAAATAATAATTCCAGTTTATTACAGCTAGGATCTTATTTTCATAGCGCTGGACATCATTACTATTAGTAATGACACAATTGTATTCACCGAGGTAATTGCTGAGATCTGGGAATGCCGCGACATTGCTAAAATGAAGTTGATACGACAGTCAGTAAACAAACTCTCAGGTTAGCCAAAATGTATTATTATTACCTAAACTGCAGAGGTGGGACCAAGTTATTGTTTTGCAAGTCACAAGTAAGTCTCAAGTCTTTGCACTCAAGTCCCAAGTCAAGACAGGCAAGTCCTGAGTCTTCTTTGAACTTCGAGTCCTAAAATAAGTCATAATGCGCTCTTCACCAAATGTAATGCCATTGTGACTTGAGTCTGACTTGAGTCCAAGTCATGTGACTCGAGTCCATACCTCTGCAAAACTGTAAATGCAAACATCTCTCATAGTATACAGACAGACTTCCTGGTTCAACTGTTACTGTACTTTCCGAAGGTTTTTCCAGCACACTTTGGTGAGTAAAATGTCATAAATGATAGAAATGATGGTGAAAACTATGAAAATAAGACCAAACTATTCTCACCAGCTCTTGCCTCATGCTAGTAACATTGTTAATGATAGAGGTGCTAGGGAGCACTAGCAGTTTTAATGTTTCACTTGTGCCATCGCTTCCCAAATTAAAACCATATTTCTCATGAACCCTGTTGCTTCCTGTCTCAAAGATCCACTTCTCCTTCTCCCCGTCAATGCTTTGTGAAAAGAAAGAAGAGGATCCAGAAGTAGCTCTTGCTATAACAGTGAATATATATATTCAGTCATGATTCTACCATCTGCCATTGCGAGAATCTCTTAAAGCTTCAGTCACGTGTGCGCTAGAAGATCGGTGCCTGCTTCTTATAGTACAGATTCCTGCCAAAATTTGATGATGAGAAATGCAGTGCAGAGGGCACTGGAGGCTTCCAATGGTCTGGGCAAAGGCCTGTTTTAGTAATTATAGAATATAATGTGGCAATTATTCTAAAATGGTAATGTTTTTATTACTGATAAAGTATCACCAAATTGGGAACATTACAATTATTTGAAATATGATATTAACATTTTTTTATGAAAGTACCTGCTGTCAACACAAATACATGTTGTAATAATCTACCGTAGGAATATGAACATATGGTATATTCCAGGGACAATAACAGATGCCACTGCTGTAGTTTTGACTAGTACCTCCTTTTGTCTAGTGTAGACAGGTGCTCACTGGTGTGTCACAGCCTGTACTACTCAGAGTGAGTGGGTCCTCCCCCTCGGCCCTTTTGGTTTGTCATGCTCTTCAGGCTAACTGGATGAATATCAGCCTCCTAATGGCATCTGAGTGGGAGTGGGATCTGCTCCCCGGAGTCAAGGACTCATCTGTCTGTCTGTGTGCAGACGTGTCTTCACCTTCGCAAAAAAACTCATCCACGCTCTCCCAAAACAAGCAAAGGTCTGACAGCTGTGACTACCTGAGCCGCGCACGCACCCGATTTGACTGTTATCAGGCCATTAAAAAAGCATTATCAGTAGCTATAAGCCATAGATGTGGGTCAATAGGGGCCTACTATGCCTACTATGTTGTAAACGTGAAAGTGAAACTTAAAACCAACTTGTTCTAATATTTTGAACACAAACAAAAAGACTTCTTTAGGTTTAGGCAACAAAACTACAACTCCTTTTAAGTTTAGGCAACAGAACTACAATTCCTTTTAAATTTAGGCAACAAAACTACAACATGTCCGGTCTGTGTTTTGTGTCCTATCCAATGTTGTAAAACTGAATGAAACATCGCATTTTGAACACAAACAAAAAGGCTTCTTTAGGTTGAGGCAATAAAACTACAACTTCTTTAGGTTTAGGTAAAAAACATTTAGTTAAGTTTAGGGGGAAAACATCGTGTTTTGGGTTAAAATAACTACGAACACAAAGACAACTATATAATGTTGGTTTCACACTGGGTGCAAACTCCGGTCTCCTGCGTGAAAACCCTGTGTTTTTGTGTCCCATCCATCGTCCCCGACCTCTACACCTTATGAAGTTTCATAGTGTCTATACTAAAACGCCTGACTTCCGCTTCTGCTCCTGTTATAATTACTACGGTCGCTAGAGGTCACTGTCATGTTCTTCTATACCTTCTTTTGCTGATCTACCATGTGAATAGATGATAAAACCTACTAGTGGGTGTAGTAGGCCCCTATTGACCCACATCTATGGGGCTTATAGAGACTGATAATGCCTATTTAATAGCCTGACAGTAGTCTAATCGGCTGACGCGCCAAACAGACTGATGCACGAGGAGACGATTGTAAAGATATGCATGCAGAGAAAGTTACACATAGGATGAATGCCATGTGTGGTAGCCTAAGTACTTCCTGCTTCTGAATTGGGGTAAAAGTGAGCCTTTCTTCTGGTTTACTAGTACTAATCAAAGGGAATGGATTCTTACCTACAGGAGGTGTTGGGGTTGGATGGCAGCCAAGTCCACTTGTTGTTTGATCCACACGGCCTGAGAAAAGAGATAAAATAAAAAGTATTTTTGCAAATTGCGCAGGGGCTTGTGAGCCTTTTATGTTTAGATGAAACACTTGGAAAGACATTTTCTTAAATCACCTATAACTCGTGGTAATCCGCTTTTTTTTCGTGTCTGTGACATCTTCACTGCTAAGTGCTCATTGATGGGATGTTTTTGCGTTCCACCTGCCAGGAATCCCTTGTCAATCAAGCGGTGTGACCAGCGTTGGCTTATTCCTGCTTGGATTTTCTGTTGATGAAGTTTAGTTTAGGTAGTGCTCTTTTTCTCTGTTGCTGTCGCTGCTGATTTCTCCTGGGAAAGACCTCCCCAACCCTGGGTGTTTAGAGCAGGAAATGAAAAAGCTTTCATGAACAGGCTATACAATAGGTTGAGTCGCTATTGTGGAGTAGCACAGCCGTAATTGATCACACCAGAATGTCACAGGTTATTGCTCGATAATCACGTATTCGAGGGGAATGTTGTGGAAGAAAATCGAATTCTTCATTTTTTCCTTTTAAAATTCCTTTAATGTCACAGTTGTAATCTGAAATGTCACTTTTCTTTCTTCACTGTCTTTTCTTTCTTCACTGTCTTTTGCTCCTCCTAGGTGTTGTCTCCATTGTCAGACTCGATCCTGGCAGAGAAGACCGTCACAGTGGTGGACGACAAAGTGACCATCACAGAGTTGGGCGTCCAGCTGGTGACGGGCCTCTCCATGAGTCTGCAGCTCAGCCAGGGAAGCAACAGAGCCATCTTGGCTACCACGACCACACAAGAGATCCTGCAGAACCCCAAACAGGTCAGGATACTGTAATATACTGTAGGTCACGGATTATGAGGCAGAACCCAAATGCAGACGTTGGACAGGCTGGTAGGTGAGAAACAAGCCTCTTAATTTACAGTAAGGTGAGATGGAGGCTGGCTGAGGTGAGGGAAATAGGATCCAGGGGAGAAAGCTTGGCAGAGGCAGTCCGGAAATGAGAGCTGGCTGGCGGGCTTGACAAACACGGAAGGCAGGCAGGTTTTCCTGGAGAGAAGAGAGCAGAGGTGTAAGATTATGCGAGCAGGCAGACAAACAAACAAACCGACAGAAAAGTCAAACTGGCAAGCTAAACTAGTTAAAGGGCTGGAAGCGATTGACAAACCGCGGATGGCACAACAATCCGGCGGAGACCGGCTGTCGGAGCAGGGTTTTAGTAGGGAAGAGGAGCAGGCTTGATTGGCAGACAGGAGTGTTGATTGCAGGTGACGGGCAGGAGTGTTGATTGCAGATCATGGCCGGGTGAGCAGGGAGAGGGAGAAAGAGAGAGGGCAAGGGGGGGAAACAACAAAAACACACCAACAATAGGCATGCAGGTGTCACGGAGGAGGGATTGTATACATATATCAATCAATAAAAACATTTAATCGCGATAATCACATGATTGTCCATAGTTAATGTGTGATTAATTTGCAATTAATGGCACATTTTTTATCTGTTCAAAATGTACCTTAAAGGGAGATTATCAACAAGGGAGTGGGCAATTAGGCTTGCTTTATGCAAATGTATGTATATATTTATTATTGGAAATCAATTAACAACACAGCTATCAGTGTGTCAGTGTGCTGACTTGACTATGACTTGCCCTCAAACTGCATGTGATTATCATAAAGTGGGCATGTCTGTAAAGGGGAGACTCGTGGGTACCCATAGAATTCATTTTCATTCACATATCTTGAGGTCAGAGGTCAAGGGACCCCTTTGAAAATGGCCATGCCAGTTTGTCCTCTCCAAAAAGTTTGGAGCGTTATGTATACACAAGCTAGTACGAATGGATTCCTTAGGTTTTATAGTTTCATATGATGCCAGTATCTTCACTCTAGCTTTAAAACGGAGCCTGCTACAATCGTAGAATCGCAAGTTGCGTTAATGCATTAAAAAAACGAGTGGCGTTAAAACAAATTTGCGTTAACACGTTATTATCGCGGCGTAACTTTGACAGCCCTTATTGACCGATTAATCGGTTTAGTCATCATTCAAGCAAAAAGTAAAAAATCCTAACATTTACTGGTTCCAGCTTCTCAAATATGATGATCTGCCGCTTTTCTTTCTCATATCTGATAGTATATTGAATATCTATAGGTTTGGAGATGTTGGTCAAATAGAACAAGCACTTTGATCATCACCTTCACATCACTTAAGGCTGCATATTTCACATTTTTTTGACATCTTATAGACCAAGCGATTAATCAATGAATTGAGAAGATAATCAGCAGGTTAATAGACAATGAAGATAATTGTTGCAGCTCATTAAGAGACCTGAGGTAAAGTTTGAAATAGAAATTAAGCCTGGATAGAGTTTTGCTTAATTAGCTCTTGTCTCTCTTAGTCGCGGTTGAATACGAAGCTTCTAATCGAAAAGATTAAAAACAAAGACCAGTACTTATTTGCAAACACAATTTAGCGCTGTCTGATTATTAAGACAGAGAATGATGTTAATTAGTTTACACTAGTAATTATTATCTCCCAGCATTCATTTTTTATTAGCCATTCAATGAAAGATAGACTTTTATACTGTACTGTATATCTACTAAGGCAGAAAGATGTGCATTCTGCAGCCTTGGTTACTGTGCTTTTCAAAACAAAAGACTTACTTCCAGATTCTATTTCACAGCATCAGGGTCCTTGAATGAGCAATTTTACAATCAAAGAAAGCCGCGAGTGTGCGTGTGCTCGTGTACACGTGTCTGTTTGTTTGCTCCACACCATCCCTAACCCTCTTAACTCCAAGGCCTGAAAGCCAGAGTGTGACAGAACGTGTTTCCTTGGGCAGCTAATAGAAACGGGAGCTTAATCTGGGAGCATGCAAAAGCAACACCACAGCTGTCTTACAGCCCAAACTTTCATATTTTGCTTCCCTTTTCTCATTTGCCCTGGCTACTCTCATTGTGGTCCCTTTGATCTGCCCATCAAGCCCCCTCACAAGTTCTCTGAACTGCTCCTTTACATCCCCCGTCTTCCTCCAACTAAGGAAAGCTAGGAAGACCATTTATCTCCCCTATCTCCAGCGGCAAACTGTGAAGATAAGCAGGCAGCGCAGCACTGTAAGTCCTCTGGTGTCAGTAATTAGGGAGCGTTGACAGACCACTGCGGGGATCTACTTGTGCGCCTTTAGGGATTTGTCCTTCGGCAACATTAAAAGGCAAATTGTGGAATTGCAGTAGGAGAAGGGCTTGAGATGCCTATGTATGGTAAATCCTCACCCGATGAACAATGTTTAATGTTACTGTTTGATCTTTTCAGTCCATCTTTTATTCTGTATCCCCTCTTAGTTTAGAGAGAATAGCCGCTGAGATAGGAGCTGGTATTGGTCTTACAGTGTTTTCCACAATTAGAAAGCTCCATGTTTATTCTGAGTCTATGAGGTGCATTGCTGCTGCACACGATTCAACTGTTATCAGGCCATTAAATAAGCGCTATCAGTCGCTATAAGCCATAGATGTGGGTCAATACGGGCCTACTACGCATAATATGTTGTAAAAGTGAAAGTGAAACTTTAAACCAACTCGTTCTAACATTTTGAACACAAACAAAAAGACTTCCTTAGGTTGAGGCAACAAAACTATAACTTCTTTAAGTTTAGGAAACAAATCTACAACTTCTTCAGGTTTAGGCTAAAAAAACAGGTTTAGGCAACAAAACTACAACTTATTTTGGTTTAGGAAAAAAAAATACAACTTCTTTAGGCAACAAAACTACAAATCTACATCTATCGGGCTTATAGCGACTGATAACGCCTGTTTAATAGCCCAATCGTCTGGACAAAAGGAACATTAAATGCAAATTATCATTGTGTGTCTCATTTTTACCAATTCACTGCACTCCTGAGAGTAAAAGCCAGTAGCAACAAGCAGTGGGATATTACCTGAATAAAATCTGGTTGATGCTCTAACTGCCCAACAAAGAGGCCTTGCAATTTCATAACACTTTCAGTGCATTGAAAACAATTTGTTCCAGTTTGTTTTCATGTAGTGAGGCTAGTAATTTGCACTCCATTTCTTTGTAATATGAAAGCACAACAAGTTGTCTATGTGTCACTGACTATTTATTCTCTCTCTCTTTGCATATTGTTGTTGTGTTCTCGCAGGAGGCGTTGATCAGCGCTTGGCTACAGTTCAGCGACGGCTCCGTGGCTCCTCTAGACCTGTATAACCCCGACTTCTTTGTCCTGACGGCCACCTCCCTGGACGAGGAGATAGTGACGGTGCAGCAGAACCCCTCGTGGAAATGGCCCGTTATCGTGACGGAGGCGGAGGGCCAAGGTCTGCTGGTCAGGGTGGAGATGACCGTTTGCGAGGTCTGCCAGAAGTTCAAGCGCCGCAGCGTCCTGGCGGCGGGGAACTGTAACGTCAGGGTGAAGTTTGGTCACGGTGACAGCTCAAGGGGAGGGGGCAGCGATTACGGCCCTGACGGAGACGATATGGAGAGCAGAGGCAGGCTCTCCCCCTCCCAGGACAGGACCGGCCCTGACACTCACTACTACGGCAGCTCCATCTCTGACATGGAGGATGGGGTGCTGAGGAGAGCCACCACCACTAGAAGCGCAATAATGCGCAGACCCAATGGAGATAAACTTTCAGATGATGGCAGGCAGAACATGCCGATCGATTTTGCCGACTTCCCTGCTCAAGTGGACCTGCCACGTGGCCGCAATATGGACGACGACCTCATCCAGACCGCTCGCGGGCTCACAGACCTGGAGATCGGCATGTACGCCCTGCTGGGGGTCTTCTGCCTCGCCATCCTGGTCTTCCTCATCAACTGCATCTCCTACACCCTGAAATACCGCCACAAGGAGCTCTCGATCGAGGGCCAGGAGAACATGAACCACGCCCACGACTGGGTGTGGCTGGGGAACGAGGCAGAGCTGCTGGAGAGCCAGATCAGCCTGTCGCCCCAGCAGGAGGAGCAGACCTCCATGATGGACTCGAGCAGCGGGCTCGAGGAAGGCAGCCACCTGCTGAACGGAGGATCGGCCCAGAAGAACGTGCAGGGCCAAGTGCACCGGGCGGCGGACACGGGGTGCGTAGCCAAGGACAGCAAAGGAGACTCCCCCACCACCAAGAGGAAGCGAGTCAAGTTCACCACGTTCACCACCATCCCTTCAGACAGTAGCTACCCCACTGTGAACACACTGACTGGAGGCCACAGCCAGGACATTAAGTGGGTGTGCCAGGACGTGGAGCTGGGAGACTCCAAGGAGCTGCGTAATTACATGGAAAGGTTGAATGACAGTGCTTTAAAAGAGGTGGCATAATGTAGTGTGTGCACTTGTAACAAACTCACCCTTATGCCTTTCAGAGGAAAGTGGGTCTGGACAGAAACCGGACCTAGATATTGACTTCAGAATCACCCCCCAAACTGCCAAAGGGTCATTAAATTAAAGAGGATAGTCATGATTCCACAAGAGACTGATGATGAATCGCTAACGAAGAAAATGTCAATGAATGAGGACGTCAGGTTTTTGTTCATTTGTTTATCGGATGATTCCCTTTTTGTCATTTTATTACAACAGGGTTTCGCTAGAAGGATCCCAGGACTATGACCTGTAATATTCAGAGATGTAGATTTTAAAAACCAACAGTAACACGACTAGATAGATGTTCCGAATGTGTGTGCACATTAAATGGTTTTGGAAAGTTTTGTAACATTTTGGATATTAATTTCTTATACGCCAGGTCCTTATTCTGTGGAAGAGTTCTGGAGAGGCCAAAGTAAGCAACGATAAGATGTCTGCATGTCGATGGAACAACAAAAAAAAAAAAAGGCACAACTTTCCGGTTCATTCTCATCCTCCTTAACACAGCAGAAGACCAGTTATGTATATACCGAACAGTCTCCAAAGCATTGTATTGTTGCTCTGTATAATGTATTTTTCATAACATTTAAGAAATACACAACAATGTCAAGAGCGTGTATCAGCTTTTATTGACCACAGCATCATTTCTCAAGTCAGCTGAGGGATGTGGTTGAGGAAGGGGAGCCAATTACACATTCATCTTTGTATCAAGAGTGTTTTATGAGATGCAATTTACCCACAAGCAACACAATCTGCTCCTCTTTAATGGAGGAAGGCAGTGGCCATAAATACTCTCATCTCGTATATTAGAACTCACTTCCCTAAAATGACAGCCGGTGTATGAAGGGGCTCTAAAACCAAATGGCTGGACAACATGGTAATGTGACATTTCCTACCGCCACCCCCAAGTTTAAAGTTAAGTGAGCTTTGAAGAAAATGCCAATTAAGGTCTCGTTAACCTCCGTCCCGTAGCCTCCAGGAAAAGCATACTGATGGACGAACCGGGATGAAATGTGCTCTCCATCTCTCCAGTAGTCAGCGTAGATACAAAGGGGGATAATTACAGGCAAGGTGGGAAACGTTTCCTTTTTGGAAATGGATCTTTTATTATTCGGATAATTGCACAAATAATAATCATCTCTGAAAACTTCCCAAACAAAGGCAGTCGGCTGAAAAATTGCATTTTGCTCAGTGAACGTTATTATCATCACAGTGGTGTTGGCTGATTGCGTTTTTTTTTTGTGTTATTATTTTCCATCAAGCAGAGAAATGTTCACATTGTGTTAACTGTTGCTGCGGCGTGGATCAGATTGTTAATCAGCAACGCTCGCAATATTCGCCCGGAAGAAGGGAGGCGAGATACTTAAGCGACTGGTAGCACCACCTTGAGTGTAATTATGGGATGCCATTTAGATTAGGTCGGTTATGTCAACAGTCAGCGCTGAATGGAGCCCCTCCAGACACCTGGAGGAAAGTTTACTGGCTTTTTCTACTTTTATTTAATCAGTTTGAGCAGCTCGTCGACTGATTCTCTTTTCTACTTCTGCGGTGCCGCTATTGATCCACTGCATGCTTAGACACTGAATTAACACGAAAATGAAATCAATAGACTTCAAATAGAAAGATAAGAAGTCATGATAGGTAGTCATGTAATTGAAGGAGTATTTTTGCATTTTGGGAAATGTGCTTATTTGTTTTCTTTGAAGATTAATACCACTCTCATTTATTTATGGTTAATATGGAGCTACAACCAGCAAACAGCTTAGCTTACCATGAAGACTCGAAACAAGGGGAATCAGCTAGCCCGACGAGAGAGGTATCAATCTTCTCTTCTAACTCTCGGCAAGGAAGCATAAAAGCGTAATTCCAAAAATGTCAAACTAATATTTTCTGGTGTTACAGTATTTTAAACTGAGTTTAAATAGACTTGCATTTATATATTTAATATATTTAATATATTTATATATTACAACCTCTGCTTAGCTATTCTACTTATAAAGACTAAATCCACAGTTCATCAGTTTAACTGTTAAATGAGCTGTTGGCACAGTCACGTACACACAGAGGAAGAACTCTCCCTGCTCACTCTTTTGTCTCTGTTTCTACTGTCCTGAATTGTTTTGTGTTTTTTTTTGTGCTGTCTCCTGTGTGATTTTTTCCTGCCTCTGTGGCTCTATCGGTGGCTGCAGGGGATTGAAGCGGCTCCATCCATGTGCAGCGTGCGCTGTGTGTGCTGGGACCGTGGCTGCCGTGCTCAGCCTGTGGACTGTGAAGGGCGAGGAGAGCCAGTGCAGGTCTGGGAGGGATTTAACTGTCAGCCACAAGGGGCATGATTGATGGAGGGTCCCGTGTAATTAAAACACCACTGCGACTCTCTTACCGTGACCGTCGTCGGTGGCTTCAGCCTCTTCAGGTAGGAGCCCATTAAAAGAGCCACCGTCTCCACCCCCTTGGGCTCCGGTTTCAGACATGTGTTCACACCTGCTGGGATTGTGGCACAGGAGGTATAAAGACTGTATTCGCTTCCATTCTCAGAGCACGGTAACTCAAGACTCATTTGTGTTGGCCTTGATGTCTTGACTTCCCTGAAAGGAGAAGAAAACGCCTTCCCCAGGCCTCCATCTTAAATGGATTTTTAATTAAATTGATGATGTGAGACCAACAAACTCACACTAATGGTTGGCACTGCTCCCTGTGGTCCTAATGTGCCGGGTCTGTATTTGCAATTTCCAAATGATTATTCGCTGCTTGATTTATGTCCCTTCCTTTGAATTCCTTTTTAAATCAGTTCACAATAGTTTTACAGCGACTAAACACGCCGTCTCAGAGGAATGACAAGGTCAGTCTGACATTCCGGTCTGACCAATTTTTTACAGATGAAGCCACAGGGAACCAAAGACAACAGCGTTCATAAACAACACCCTTGTGTCCAATCTTTGTCTTGTAAACACAATGTCCCACCTGACCAGCGTGCCACAGTGGGAAGACAAATACCAGAACACACACACACACACACACACAAATGTTCACACACAGTGTCTCACTGGCCTTGTAATGGCTCTTGGACTCTTGACTACAGTACATTGAGCCTAGCCCCTTACCTCAGTCTTGACCTCAACCCCCTAAAGGATTAGGCTGGCATTATTTTATGGTTTTTAGCAAACGTTTCTAAAACAGGAGTTAACAGAGCATTTGTTGGGGACTATTTTTAGCTGTGGATTAATACACATTTGGTGACAAAGCAGTGGGATGAGAACACGTTGTATAATCACCTGAAAATAAGAACCGTTGTGTTTTCGTTACCTTAGAATGAGCCGTTTATATCTACATACGGAGCGGGTCCTCTTCACGGAGCCGGCCGCCATGTTTCTACAGTAGCCCAGAATGGACAAACTATACAGTGGCTCTAGAGAGGGCCGTTTGCGTTTACATGTTTTTGTGTCTGCCACCATAGTTCTCCTACACGCTTGGCACACGGGAGAAGTTTCAGCTAGTTGCCATCTGCAACCTCACCACGAGATGCCGTCTGATCCTACACACTGCACCTTTAATAGTTTTTGAACAACAATGGAAGTCTATGGCAGAAAGGAATAAATATATCAGACTTTGAGTACATCAATTCATTGTTTGTTTTGTTGGTTTGTTGACGGTAAGAAAATATAGAATAAGGCAAAAACAACAATAGCAAGTGAAGCCCTTCAGCAGCATGACGTGAATGCCCGACCATGTCATTTAGATATATCGGCCCAGCAGGACAAGCGGAGCACCCGCACACAGGGGAGCGACATATCAGCATGGCCGGGGCATTTTTCTGCCCGCCGTAAAACAATAGAAGGTCAGAGGGCTACCAAGATACGCCTAGCACGAATGCTATTCCTCAGTGTGGCTGTGAAAAATTGATTTTGATACCTGTACTGTTTTATGGGAGTCAAGCCCCATTCTGTACAGCTAAGACGCTCTAAACCACAGGGCCTGCACATAACAACCGAGGTTGACGCCATAAATCCAGATGGATGTACGCCGTTAAACGCATTTTACGGTTGCTTATTTCACAGATCATCCGTCTGAATGAACAGCCTTAACCCCGCCGACGTGCTCAGTCCCACAGAAAACGGTCTTTCAAGTGACAAGACCAGCACACTATCTGGAACAGGAGATTGTGAGAGGCTCTACATATGTTTTCTTTTTCCATTGCTCATATTCTCAGCATGACTTCATTGAGGGAAAGTGTGTTGGACAAATCATACCCTGAGTTTAAACAACGTGTCTTTTGTCCAACCAACACCGTCCGATTTCGCACAGAAAGGGCTCCAGGATGCCGACCAACAAAGACAGCTCAGATAAGATAATTAGGTCTGTGTAAATGTGGATGATTAGTACTTAGAGATGGGCGATTTGTCTGCTTAGCCATTTTCTTAAACATTGTGTCGGCATTAGCTTATCTTAATTAACATGCGATGATACCTCCTAATCCTCCAATTACTGGAGGAGCATCTTCTGGAGCATCTGCCAGTCGCTCATTACACAGGTAAGACTCAGTAATACAATTAAAAGCAGCTTAGTATTTTGTAGATTATGTAAGACTGACACAAGACCCTAAAAAGTGGGGCAGCATGGAAAATGGTCTTAATTAAGCAATAAATCTATGTCACATGGAGATACCAACTTCATTTTTTCTTAATTCTTAAAACTTTTCTGCTTAAAGGGATAGTTTGGGTGTTTTGAAGTGGGGTTGTATGAGGTACTTATCCATAGTCAGTGTGTTACCTACAGTAGATGACGGTCGGCACGCCACCAGTTGCGAGAAGCAGACCGGAGTTACCGCACAGGAGCAAAGTAATGTACTGCTGTGGACGGGGCCGGCGGCAAAACGTAATTTATCACCTAAAAGAAAGGCTGAAGAAATATATATCAGTTTAACTGTACACTATATTTTCCCTGCTTTACCTTGTCGTCTTCTTAATTACAAAATATTAACGTATTATGCGCCGAAAAATTAACTTCCATGGCCTCCGCCATTTCTGACAATGTCAACACGTCACAAGTCGCAAACTCAAGAGCTTTCAGAAACTTTCCACTTACGAGGTTGTGAATACCACATGAGGGGGCGTTCATATGGACTCTTCTCGTGAACATGCTAAGCACAACCCCATCTGAAGGCACTGTATGTACTATCAATTTAGAACTCTATAAACTTGAGAGGCAATGCATTACCTTGGCTTCCATCATGCTTAAAAAAACAAAACAAAAAAACAAAAACAGTAGCAGGTATAAATGTCTGCTGGGGGTGCTCTCTGTTGCTCTCTGTTGCTCTCTGTTCTTAAATCCTGGCCAATAAATCAACATAAAATATTTGGAGGTCAGTACCAAAACTATATATCTCAATGTTATTGCCTCGCAATACTGCCTCCATAACCGC
>CAKAKR010057226.1:4087-45258 GCA_916700685.1 Adelosebastes latens | reverse complement strand
ATGCTATGAAACTACAACTCCTCCGCTCCGCTCAAGCGAGCCAGAGACCGGAGCCGACTTCCTGTATCCTGCAACTCCGGCTCCGCCTCTTAAGGTGGTCTGTTAAGGTGGACCAGCTTTTCTCCTTAAAGAGATGAGCCGCTCCTCTGAGCCGCTCAGCTTTTGAGTTAATTATTAACATTTCTTTTAACCGATAGTGTTAATCAGTTAAAATGCTTAATGTCGGTTAACAGTTAAACGGTTAATTATGGACATCCCTATCCTGTACTAATACACTTGCAGTGTGTGTGTGTGTGTGTGTGTGTGTGTGTGCGTGCGCGTGTGTGGGGGATAGAAAAGAAAAGAAAAGAAAGCCATGCTGTAATTTGGTATAAAAAATGTTTGACGTTTTTTTAAATGTTTAAATATATATATAAATATATATATAAACTGAGTATATACAGTATATAGTAGATTAACACATTCATACTGCATGCAAAAAACTGCCTGGTTTTTGTCCCAAACTGCATGTGATTATCATAAAGTGGGCATGTCTGTAAAGGGGAGACTCGTGGGTACCCATAGAACCCATTTACATTCACTGATCTAGAGGTCAGAGGTCAAGACGTCTGCATGGCTGCACCAATCACAGACAGACGCAAATGCATACACACATGTGGGACTGTTAGTAAATAATCACACGTACGTGCGTGCATGTGTTGTGTCCTCCATGTCCCTTTCTACCCCCCATAGTGCATGTGTGCGTGCGTGTGTGAATGAATGGTCTGTTTTCTTGGATGGCAACATCAAGACATTACAAAGACCTGTAAATCCAGTTACTGGTAGCACCATCCACCCCTCCCCCCCCACAGCCATCCATCAGTGCTGCCAGGCAACCTGCTGCCCTTCACCTGGGCTCTGATGCAACAGTATTAGCCTCTGTGTCTCCCACATTGTCACCGTCAGGACGCCTCTGTTTTTGGCCGGAGGATCATTGACTTGCTAGAATTGCTGTGATACACAGGCCACACTCGAGTCCTGACTGCACGTGTTTGAGATTGGGTGCCAGTTTGTGAGTTATTACAGAGAGAGCTTATTGTCCTTTGAGTTGACAGGCCAAGACTTAACATTTCTGCAGGAACCAAAGTGGATCTGGCTTGATCAGCTTTAGTTGGATCAGGCGGAGTTTCTCACCTCAGTTTGTGGGGAAATGAAATTGTTGGTAAATTCTTTACAGATCTGGGTTGTAATCAGTTTTGGGGTCAAGAGAACAAGCTCTGTCTTGGAGCTACCCCCAATAAGTAAGGCCCAGACAATAAGAAATATATGATTTACACTGATGTGGATGTATTTGTGTGCTACACCTCAGTATTAAAGGAACAATATGTAGGACTGACAGCTAGCAATAAAAAAGGGATAACAACAGTCCAAATTCAAAATATTGGAGGCGTGGCCCGTCTGCTCCTCTTTTGTGACTGATACTAATGTCTGTCCCCTTTACCTAATACTCCGTCGTACCGTCGTACCATAGACCTATAACAATGATAAATAAAATTGAAAATGTAAACAAAGAACAGTTATTCATTTCCAATTTTAAAAAGCATGTGGCTCCGGAGCCGCAGGTTGCTGACCCCTGGGTTAGGCATATATAAGCATTTTGCTTCTGCCTGTTCAGTCACTACTTAATACAGAGACTGTTGACTTTGTTAATATTGTTTGTATTGTTTATACTTATTGTATTATGTGTGAATAAAATACTACTACTACTAAATACTACTACTTTGTGATGTCAGCAAATATCCTATCGTTGTCCAAAGAATCAGTATACTATCATATTGGGATGAAACTTGTGATTTACACCCCTAAAACTAACTGTCTGCGTTTCAACAAAATAGCAAAAACAAACATAATTTAAAGGTCCCATATTGTAAAAAGTGAGATTTTCACGTCTTTTATATTATAAAGCAGGTTTAAGTGCTTTATAAATACTGTTAAACTATCAAAACACTCAATATAAGGAAAAATGCACACAGCCCATATGCTTTTGAAACAAGCCGTTAGGATTTCTGTCCATTTGTGATGTCACAAATATACAATATATATAGATCATCACACGGTTTTAAATATAAACATTCTAAATGTGTCCCAGTTTATTTCCTGTTGCAGTGTATGTAAATAACGTCAGCTGACAGGAAGTAAAACATGGACCCGAGCTGTTGCCTAGCAATGCAATTCCGTTGAAATGCACTAAAACGGAGCGTTTCAGACAGAGGATAAATACAGGTATATTCAGGCAGACAGTATGAGGAAAATAAAGTTTTTTTTAACATTACAGCATGTAAACATGTTCTAGTAGAAACACAAAATACAAGTCTCAACCTGAAAATGAGCACGATATGGGACCTTTAAACCAAAGCTCTTTCCCAGATTCAGATGTAAGCGTGAATGTTCCCCTTCACTGTCAGCAGCCAGTGGTTGTCACATGGCTGCTGGGAGGTTTCCCAGGCCTGGCTGCTTGTGTCTGTGGTGACATCTGGACCGTGAGCCATAACCATCAATGTGCAGCTGTTGCTCCGTATACCTGGGGGTCGGACGGCCGTGCTGTCGGTGGGATCAAACATGGACAGGGTTGTAATTAGTACCCCACTCCCGTCATCCCCCCTGGGCTGACCACGGGGTTGGGGGGGAGGGACTGATCTCTATATGCAAGTTTCAGCTCCACAGCTGAATTCCCCAAACACTGGACAGACGCAGGATAAGCATGGTGTTGTTTGGACCTCGGGGCGTAGCTACATGCCTGTGTGGAGATACACATGTCACTCACCCTCAGCCTGACCTCGCCTGTGAATGGGTTTGATATGTTCACACATCACCCACAGCATCGATAGATTAGGATTAGGAGCAGCGAGATACTGTAGATGACAGAGTGGGATTCATATTGTAGAAACTTGTATTTACAGCAGGAGGTCTTGGTCCCTGGAATTTGGTTAAAAGACGGATTCATTTACAGATTTAATCTTCAAGATTTTCTGTTAATTAATCTGCAATTAATTTGTTGCCACTCTTGGTGCTGATCACAGATTTCTGTGGTGTTTTCGCACTGCATTGTGGGTGTAGTAGTGGGACAGGGGGTTTGACAGCCAGCAGCTGAGAAAACAGTAAGACATTTTAGGAAAATATATTTCTAATTTTGAGAGTGACAGTTTAGTCCCAGATGTCTTTTGACGCACGCCTTTTATCAGTTCCTGGTAGTAGAACACTATAGAGGTCTGTCTACAGTTTACCTGCCTTAATAGGGCATTAGTAATCCTTACATGTAGCATATACACTAAATGACCAGAAAAATGACTGATGACAAAATATTTGAGATTTCTACTTGAATTGTTTGTTACAGGGAACAGATTGTACACTGTTATGTTGTATTATATGGTTACATTCAAATTTGCAGGGTTTGTAAGATCGTGAAAAACCTGGAAAAGGTTTGAAAAAATTTTGAATTCAAAAAAGTTTTGCAAAAGCCATGGAAAGTATTTTCATAAATATTTTAACACAGTTTAATGAATCTCAGTTTTAAAACTGACCTGTGTGTTTTTGAAATGATGCAATATGATAATGATAACTCTGATGTATGATGATCTCATGTGTAGTAATACTGCATCTCCTCTGGAGTGACATCCATTATGCATGTATATAATATATACCATAGCTTGTTTAATCTGCATTTGGAACATGGGACAGGCTTTACTGTGACATTATTCACTGTGGATTGATCATGTTCATACTGGGGATTAGAGATGTTCATAATTAACCGTTTAACCGTTAACCGACATTAAGCATTTTAACCGATTAACGCTATCGGTTAAAACGGTTAAAAGAAATGTTAATAATTGATTAAAAAGCTGAGCGGCTCGTCACTTTAAGGAGAAAAGCTGGTCCACCTTAACAGCCCACCTTAAGAGGCGGAGCCGGAGTTGCAAGATACAGGAAGTTGGCTCCGGTTTCTCCAGCTCATGCTCCAGCTCGCTTGAGCGAAGGAGTCGTAGTTTCGTAGCATTTATTCACCGACAAAATAAACTGTACACACAACAACCACACAACACACACAACCCCTCATTCACCACCGCCACACACACACACACGGTCTGTCGGACACTCGTTAAAGTTACGAGCACGAAATCACCGGCAATGCTAGAGCACACTGTTTGTCGGACAATCGCTAAAGTTATGCCGGGCAGACACAGCATCGTTACGCCGGGCAGACACACAGCTGACAACCGGCTAAACTAGACTAAATGTGCGGTGGAGACTTTTACTGGGAAAGTGGCTGCATGTCCGCGACACTACACGCAGCATCGTAGCTGCTAAGTTAACGCTCCCGGACAGTGAACTGGGGACTCAGTTGTCTGTTGTGTTCGTACACTGCAGCTGGCGCGAGGTACAAATCTTGTCGGTTAACGGTTAATAATCGGTTAACGAGGGTCGGTTATCGGTTAAGAACATTTTTCAAAATGAGCATCCCTACCAGGGATATGACGAAGGTTACGCTATTGTAACCCTAGTTCTATAAACACAGGCGGAGCCTTCTACTGGACTCCTTGGGTAATACTCTCCTCCAATCACACACACGCATTCCCCAACTGAGATTTGCATAAATGTAGTCGGCCAATCAAGACGTAACGTACCTATCGAACACGTGCATCACCACAGTATATAAGGCGGCGTCCTGGCATCTCACGCCCTCTTCAGTGAGCAGTGCCAGAACTAGGGTTACAATATTGTAACCTTTGTTCTAACTCACACGGGCTCCGCCCTCTACTGGACTCTATGGGTACAGCTGGTGGACTCTAGACTTCCGACCACTCAAAGCGCTTTACACCACATGTCAGCATTCACACACACATTCATACACTGATGTCAGAGGTGCCAACCTGTCCGTCAGGATCTAATCTAAATACTCATTCACACACCGATGGCTCAGCCTTCAGGAGCAGTGTGGGGTCAAAGGACACATCGACATGTGACTGGAAGAGCCGGGGATCGAACCACTGACACGGACAACTTGCTCTACCTCTGTGCCACATTGCCCACGATGTACGCCCTGCCGCGCCACCACATCGACCTAACCACACTGATCCAGACCGGCTAAGGATTAGACACCGCAGCCCACCTACTTCTTTTTTAACCGAGGCCACCACAGCGTAGAAGTAGGGGGCCCTAGCCACCTCAGATAGTACATATCTGGGTAAAGCTATGGTCTAATCCTGCAGCTGTCAAGACACAAACAGTAGACATCCTGCACACCACTTTCCCCGGGTCATGGAGCATGGGAACATGTAGGTGTATCATGCCCAGAGGGGGTCATGTGCAATACAGCAGACAACCCCCCCCCCCCCTCTCAATGCAAGCAGCAAAGATGTCTTAAATGACAACGCCTTTAAAGAGGAACGCTCCCGAGGCACAAATGGGTCTTTCACCAAAGCCTCGAGCACCAGTGGCAGTTCCCACTGCGGGGAGGAGGCACGTACTACTGGTCGTTGCCTCTTGAACCCCTGCTTCACAACAGTTATTCCAGAAATTTGCTAATATTTCCTTTGGTATATTTCTCACTGATATCGTTGAAAAAGCCATTTTGATATGCTGGGTGTGAAAGTTTGACAGGCCTAGCAACAGTAACCAAGGAGAGAAGGGCTTAGGGAAGGGTCAATTATGAACTGCCTTTTAATAAGATCAAGATTAAAATATGAGACCCAAGTCAGACAGTATCAGAAGCTCAAAACCAACAACCATATAATAATCATGGTCTTCCTTCATCCCCCAGAGGGGTAGGCCTGCTGCCTGCTGCCTGCTGCCACACAGAAGCCCTGCTTATTTAGCAGGTGCTGTTTCCTGCACTTCCTCACACTATGATAAGAGCTCTAAACATGGCAGAGTGACAAACTGGACTTCAAAGAGAGATTTTCTTTTGGAATGGAGGGATTGTTTAGGGCAGGGACGGAGGTGCAGATTATAGGCTTGCATAAACATATTCACTTTCAGTCGGCGAGTGTGTAGAAACACTTGTCTCTGAGCTTTCCTACACCCACGTCCCAGTTCCTGTTGTGCCTTCAACTTCCTTGGGCGGCACTCACTAAATGCTAGCTCTACGGACCACCAGGACTCCACAAGTATGCTGCTGCCCTCCGCACAGCTATAATTACCTTCAACAATAAAAAAAAAAGAAAAAATTGACCAATATTGGGTCGTTTTTTTCCCTTCGCTTTTATGGAAGGTTTTAATTTAGGCTTTTGCCTTGATGGTAGAAAGCAGTTCATGCTGTGATCCGCCCATGCTCTGCCCGTCTGCAGGCAGACAGATAGTAATGAAGTAGCTGTCAGCTGTTGCCTTCTTCTTAGAATGACGAGTGACTGCTGTGGGACCTGAGGTGACCTCATCCATATCACACTGGATCAAAGAAAAAAACTTTCAGTACTAGGGATGCTCATTTTGAAAAATGTTCTTAACCGATAACCGACCCTCGTTAACCGATTATTAACCGTTAACCAACAAGATTTGTGCCTCGCATGCAGCGGTGTACCAGCTGCAGGAGCACAACAGATATTGGTTGACGGGAGTCTCCAGTTCACCGTCCGGGAGCGTTAACTTAGCAGCTACGATGCTGCGTGTAGTGTTACGGACATGCAGCCACTTTCCCAGTAAAAGTCTCCACCACACATTTAGTTTAGTTTAGCAGGTTGTCAGCTGTGTGTCTGCCCGGTGTAACGATACTTTGTCTGGCCGGCAGAACTTTAGCCAGTGTCCAACAAACAGTGTGTGTATTTGTGCTACGTTAGCAGCTCTAGCATTGCCGGAGGCTTCGTGCTCCCCGCCGCACACGTAGTCTGCGTAACTTTAGGGAGTTCCAACAGACCGTGTGTGTGTGTTGGCGGTGAGTGTGAGGTTGTCGGTGGCGTTCTAGCTGTGAACGTAGGTGTAGCAGTGTGTGTACAGTTTATTTGTCGGTGAATAAATGCTACGAAACTACAACTCCTCCGCTCTGCTCAAACGAGCTGGAGAGACCGGAGCCAACTTCCTGTATCCTGCAACTCCGGCTTTGCCTCTTAAGGTGGGCTGTTAAGGTGGACCAGCTTTTCTCCTTAAAGCCGCTCCTCTGAGCCGCTAAGCCTTTGAGTTAATTATTAACATTTCTTTTACCCGTTTTAACCGATAGTGTTAATCAGTTAAAATGCTTAATGTCGGTTAACCGTTAAACAGTTAGTTGTGGACATCCCTATTTCAGTCTGTCCAGGTTAAGCTGTTGGCACATGCATTGTATTGCATTTCCATTTCAAATGTATATATATATATCCCTTTATTGTTGTGCCAGAGTGCAGTCCAGGACACATCATAGCTGCCGCCTCTCTACACCACATCACACACTGCCTCTGAGCTAAAGACATCCATCCTCTCACTGTCACTTCAACAGTTTGTATATGTTTGAGTTTCAGTGTGAACAACTCTCACAAAGCCAGTGACCCCGCCTCCAGGGACTCGCATCTCTGTGTTTTTTTTTAGTATGTTTTCTTAAATACCAGATGAGAGTTTGTTTTCCTCTTGGTTCTTGGCGCTATAGTGAGAGCAGCCTCTGGTATGGCGTGATGAAAGTCACCGCGGTATTATATCCCTCTTCAGATCTTTGACCATGGTGTATTCTTTCTGCATTTTGGCTTTGTACATCACATGTCATATAACTTCTGTTGCCATCCAATAGCAAGATACTTGAACTGCATATATCCAAGTTCACCTTCACCCGTACACCACAATCACCCAGCAGCAGTAATTCTCTAAACTCCTCATTCTGTCAGTTGATCCACTTTTTGGAACTGTGCCGTTGATTCTGAGTAGTAAAAACATCTGAACGCTGAATGAAAGGATAGTTCATAGTCATTTTGTGTGTGTTTTTTCTTGTAAATTAACCAGTTAGTTACCAGTGAATGGGTGTCGGGCTATCGAAATCAAAATGAACCGAAACTGCCATCCCTATTATCAGTAGTTAGCAGTAGTAACAATATTAGCAGCAGTAGCATGTGACGCATAGTTTCAATGCTATGTGATCAAGACTGTCGTGCAGTCACCTGTTAATGCTAGTGAATACTAAAATGAATCATCAGTCTGGCTGAGTCTATCTCTTAAATTGCAGCCTTTTTTAGACGGAAGTGAAGCAAGAGTCTGTTCTGCTTTTGTCGTGTGTGGCTCATTGTGGTAGAGTTGTCCTCTCTTGGTTCCCCTGTATGTACAGAGTGATGTGAATCGTTTTTACCAAGCAGCTTCACACATCTCCTACTATGGTCTGTATATGAATGCACTTCCTGTAGAGCTGATAATGTGCACTGTGTAATGTGTATACTGTGCTGTTAGTGCTGGTGACTTTATACTTAGAGCAAGCTGTCATACTATAGATAAAACAAACTCCTCGTGTGTCTCACTTGGGAGAATGGGTCAGTTTAGTTGTAAAAGAGACTTTATAATACACTTATATTGTAATTACCCAAGACTTACTGTGTAAGTCCTCTAAACTTCTGGTGTAACAATGTTGTATGTATCAGTAAATATAAATCAGGGCTGTCAAGGTTAATGTGATAATAATGCGTTCACGCAAACTCGTTTTAACACCACTAATTTCTTTAACACATTAACGCAACTTGTGATTTTTAGGCTGTAGCGGGCTCAACCAACCATGTCATACTAGCTGGTCACAAAGGAGGTTAAATAGCGCTCCAAACTTAAGCTACATTTTGGCGAGGAAAAACTGTCATGGCCATTTTCAGAGGGTCCCTTGACCTCTGACCTCAAGATATATGCTAATCCTATGCAGTTTGGGTCATAGTCATAGTCAAGTCAGTACGCTGACACACTGACAGCTGTTGTTGCCTGTTGAGCTTGAATTTGCCATTTTATGATATGAGCGTATTTTTTATGCTAAATGACGACGTGCTGTCCGATCTTTTGAATATGGGCATAACGGCACACATTTTCCGACAGTCTCTCCTGGAAGACATTCATGCTGTTTCACTTGGTTCACATGAAAAGAGACAGAAATTGTTGTGTCAAGAAGAAATTCATACCCTGGCTCCTTTCTGACCCCCCCACACAGCTGACCAATCACCCCACAAAGTTGTCGGTTTCAGAAAGTTTTGGAACAAGGGGAATTAAAAGAGAGGCTGCTCTGTTAAAGACTGGGAGATAAGGACTTCAGGCTGAGGCCATGTCCAGTCCACCAGAGGCTGACATCTGATCAGAAAACCGGTGGGATCCATAAATATACCCAGGTGGGAGGATGTTTGGGCTACACCGTGTCATGAGGATCAAGATAAGATGTCTGTTACCTTAAGGCCCAGACACACCAAACCGTCTTCAAAGAGCTAGCGGTGACGAAGGCCGTTGCATCGCATCATGTCGCCTGTGTCTTTTGCCAAAAAGTTGCTCTCGAGCAGGCCGCAAAGACTACAGCTGACGGCCAGTTAGCACGTACGTTCTGCGCCTATGTGAGAAGAAATAACTCTCCAATACCGGCAGGTAGTTTGTATTAGTCATTCAAAAAGGGAAACCGGAGGACGGCGGATGTACAAGCCGTTGTTATGATACGTTCATGAAACAAAGCAGCGTTTGCCGACCATTATCACACCACTCTCACTCGCCACTTAGCTTCATTCCAGATGGCCATGTCGCTGTGAAGATATCCATATATTGGAATGATCAGATGAGATGAAGATGGAAAATGAGGGAAAAAAAGAGCCTTCCGCGTTTGTCCTCTTGACTTTACTCGTTGGCTTGCTTTCCTCACTTCCATTTCTCTTCTCGTGCACTGATTCGTTCAAGCTGAACAGCCAATCAGAGTGATTTTCCCGTTTCGACATGCTGAATTGGCCAAAAAGCCTCAGACACGGGCAGACTAGAGCCGACAGGCACTCGCCAACGGCCCAAAATTGGGCGATGCCCGACCTTCAGCTTGGTGTGTCGGGGCCTTTAGGGTGAGTGTCAATATTTTCAGCGTCTTTTTTCAATCGAGTAGCGAGCGTATGCGGCTGCCTTCTTTCAGAGTCCTCCAACTTTTTTGTGCGGCTCCACCGAGTGCTTCTAGTTGAAAATCTCAGAACTTTTCCGAAAGGCGCTGGTGATGACACTGTTGCTCCTTTTGAAGCAATCTTGTGGTTGGTGCTCATGGTGAAAACAATGTCAAACAAATAGATATTAGCCCCAATAGATGAAAAAAGCAAAGAGGCGACGCTAGTGTATCATACAGCGGCGGTTAGAGTTGTGATATGTTCAAAGTCTCTCTCAACAGATGTCTAATGACATCTGGGACTAACTGAAGCTATACACCACCACCAATACCTTCATTGTATTGGGGAGGTTGTGAAGTGTCTGCGGTGCTGATCTCTCCTGGTAAAGTGATACTTTTTTTTATTTTTTTTGTAATTTTGCCCCGACCTGAAGTCACTTCAGAAAGAAAGTCAGAATCTGAGAAAATATCAGTTCTTGGTCCAGACTTTACCGTCTGAATTCTAGTTGTTCTCGCTGAACTGTGAGGAATCTGAGGCAACATTTTTTTTTTTCTCACATTGTCTCAACTCTCTTCTGTAATTGAGTCGTAACAGTGCATATCTCCCATCTCTCCCTGGAGCCGGAGCTAAAGAAGACATCTGGATAGAGGGACCGGCTGGAGGGAACAAAGGGCCTTTTCTGCTCCCTGTCACCCTGTCCTGTCCAGTCCAGAGTGGACACACACAAAGCGAAGGGCCTGTTCACATTCCTCCTTTATTAGTGCTCTCAGCATGCTGGAGGAATAAGAGCTCATATTCAGCTAATGGCACTTATCAAGGTGATCGTCTTCTAATTGGGATGTGCAACACACGAAGCCTGTCCGGAGGCTTCTTCACCCTCTGATTTATGATCAAGACTGAAAGTGATGAAATATCACAGAAAATAGATTTGAAAAATGCACCGGCAGTTTATAGAATGAGTCTGGTGTTATTCTATCTGTAACATTGAACTCTGTTGTGGTCTAAGTGTCTTAACAATGTACAAATGATTTAAACGTGTCTTATGCTACCTTCTTAAGACTCCAGTGTAATAAAAGTAAAGGCAAAAATATTCTAAAAAATGATGCACAAAATTATAAAAAATGACAATCCTTCACTTTATCGGTTTGATAAATACGGGCTCAGAGGTAATGCTGTCATGGAAACAGTGGAGTGGAGTTGCTGGAGGAGGGGATAGTGTTACTTGGTCAGATTTCAACCAGCTGGTCTGTGAACTGGGATTTCTGCCAATGTGTTGAATCATCAAGTCTAGCAATGACCTAACTGGAACAAGACTGCGGTGTAGAGGAAATCAATAGTACATTCAACTGCCAAGGATTGTACAGTATATACTGACATCAAATGATAAATGCTTTCCTTTTTCAACTTGTGCTACTTGACAGTATGATTTCACTCGGTGCTATTTTATTAGGCTGCTGCTCAGACAGGGTGGCAGTAGTCCCCCCCAGCAGCAGCAAGCAACCTTGAGAAAAGGAAATCTAGAGAATGGGTGTGTGGATAGATGCAGTTGTAGTGCGACACGATTGCATCAAGTGATTTGCATAAGTCAGATTCTTCTGGTTGTGCTGCAATGAAGCGACAGGAACATGTCAGTGCTTGCGTCATATCCCTGTGGGCATTTCTCCATAAAACAACTCAGCCTTACTCACACTGCTGCTAGGATCCTGAAAAGTGGTTTGGAAAAGTCAGGCATCTGTCAGCATGTTTGTTTTTGTATTTGTTGAATTTCCAACTAAGAAAAGAGGGAAATCATTTTGGACCTGGAATGTCTCTGTTTTAGCAGTTTGTGGCCCAGTAACTCTGGCGATGTTATTCTAAGCATACAAGAAAGGTAAAGATAGCCGTTTTCAACTAGTGTTGTTTGTACACACGCGCTTAATGAATGACAATTATATATGTTAGTTAAATAGTCCTCATCTAAGTTTGGAGCAGTGATATGTGAGCTGTTAACGACATTAATAAATCCAAGGAAATTAATTATTAATTAATTAATCAATTGCATTGGTTGTAGGGCTGCATGATTATGGCCAAAATGATTATTTTGATCAATATGGAGATCACGGTTATTTATAACGATTATTCATAGATTTCAGGGACGAAATATTTTTTATCGCAAATTTACATTTAAATAAACAGAGCACTGTTTTCACTTCTATGTTGTACTAGATTCCAACTGTCAAAAAATTCTAAATGTTATTATTTTACTTTGTTATCGTCATCTATAGTGGTTATTTATATAAAAACACACAATTCAAATGATTAGGAAATAAATTATTTTTATTTTTATTGTATTTTATTTATTTTTCTTGCCAAAAAACACCATTTTACAAGATTATATTTGAACACATCATGATAGCGTTATAATCTACCATCGGCCAATACTAATTTTTACTGAGTAGAGCTTGATCGCACCATAACGAAGATGTGTAGCGTGTAGCTGAGTGCTGTCGGCAGATGAGCCGTTCGCTGTGATCACTCTGAGCAGCATCATGGGAATGAATTACAATATAATAATGGTTAGATTAAGTTAGTTGTTCTTAAGGTTGACAAATTTCAGCTTGATGACTTCCTCTGAAGAACTTCCACACCGACGACATGTTGTGTGTGTGTGTGTGTGTGTGTGTGTGTGTGTGTGTGTGTGTGTGTACAGCCTCTGCTGTTTTCTTACAGTCATTGAGCTACTGTATATCTGAGGAATAAGTCTCATAATTTTCCTTTTTTTTTTTTTTTTTTTACCGTGGTGTCGAATTGGGTATCGGGAATCGTGGAAATTCACTGGTATTGGCATCGACTACTAGATTTCTGGTATCGTGACATCCCTAGTCGATCATGTTCATTTAATTGTGGGATGCCAAAATCGTGATTGCGATTAGTATTCGATTGATTGTGCAGCCCTAATTTTTGTCAAGGAAAGGATTTAATATGTCTGATACTGCAGACAGAATCTATTCTAATCAGTAATAAGAAAAAGCATTTTTAAAGTTATTTTAATTTGGAGGTTCTGCATTCTTTATTTCCATTTTCCACCTGCTGGGATCTCCTCATGGACAAAAAAAAAGTTGATCAAATGCTCTTCACTCCACTGCCAAAAAGTATAAAGACACATTTGCCACTTTTGACCAGTTGGGATGAATTTGATGAAGTATGAGCCCAGAATGAAGTGACTCTGATCTCCACTCTGTGTTTGGGAACACTGAGTCTGTGGTTCTGTTCTCATATCCTGTCTGCTGTCTTTCTAATATCCTGACCTGGCCCTGGTCAAACTGCACCTTGTCTTTGTTTGGTGCTTCATCAAATGAATTCAGGCCACACAACATTCATCATCTCATCAGTTCCTCTGCTGACTCAGAATCCCTCATTTCTACTGATAGTCTCTCTTCTTGCCAGAGGCTTTCTGTTGGCTTGTCCGTAGTTTTCAATGGCGTTTTATTATTCACTCTTGTTTATGCTAATGTGACCCTCCTCGTTTGTTTATCCTGTCATAAAATGACTGGACTAAGGTATTTCTGCACCACTTGTGCATGCCTAGACCCGCAGCATCTATTGTTGGCGTCACAGAATGTCACTGGAAATGTTTCAGATAGAAATAGAAATACATTTTATAGTTGACACACAAACAGACATGAAATAACAGCTGGAAAAATTATAGAGTAAATAAAGTGTGTAATTGGTTTGTGCTGGAGCCACACCGTTTTAGACCAGCAGTTTTTAGATGAGACTTTGCAGAGAAAAAGCAGGAAAATACAAGCCAAGACTTTTAATCCTTAGTCATTTATTTCATATTACACTGCCGTGGAAGGCTCAAGTACTCCTTCAGTATGAAGATGTACAGTATATCTGTACTTTTTCAGCTTTCCACATCCTTAACTTTCTTACACTATCGATCAGCTTTAACTCTGTTTGGTTTGTAGTTCTTGTATGTAGTTGATTGGAGTGGATATTTGTATTAAATACAGTCATTTTCCATGACCATTTAAAGGAATATAGTCCTGACAAAAATGACTTGAAACTACAGTACAACCGAGCCTTGTACCTTGGTATTTCAGGCTACTTTGGATCCCAGCCAGACTTCCTGTTTGGAGGTTTTTTGGAAGCTTTTCTCATCTTTCTCTCTTTCCTCTGCCCTCTCCTCCCCTGTACACTTTCCTCTCCTTGCCTCCTCTCTTCTTTCTACTCATCGAGGTCTCCTGTCTTCCTCCATTCCTATGTTCCATCCATGCCCCCTCTCTGTCTATCAAAGTAAACAAGCACTTACTAATTTTATGAATTTTACAAATTACTTACTATATTTTCTCAGATGATGGCCGGCAGCGTGGTCGTCACGAATAGATAAAAGCCGGCCCCAAATACAGGCCAGGCAAAACAAAACAAGGGTTGGTGAACTCCTGGTGCCTGTCATACAATGTGCATGCCTACTAAGTAGGGATGCACCGATACCACTTTTTTCAGACTGAGTACAAGTACAAGTTCTTACATTTGGGTACTCACCGATACCGAGTACCGATACGAGTACTTCTCTGTGCCAAAAGACCCTTGTTAACAGCCAGCTGGAGGGTGTGAGCGACACAAGGCAGGCTGGGGAGTCCCGCATGCGAGGCGGTGCGCCGCGACCGGCTCTAGGTCGGCTTGGAAAGGCTCGGGGCGAAGGTGGCTTGCGGCTGCGGCTTTACAGCGCTCCCCGCCCGGACCTCACCGCACCGTGACGGGACTCCCTGCTCCCGGTGCGACTGTGCGACTGTCAACCGCATCGTGCCGCGGCACACGTAAAAGGCGCCAGGGGTCTGTGGCGTTGTCGGCAACCCACCCGACCCGTCTTGAAACACGGACCAAGGAGTCTAACGCACGCGCGAGTCAGAGGGTGCAAGCAAAACCCCCGTGGCACAATGAAAGTGAGGGCCGGCTTACGCCTGCTGAGGTGGGAGCCCAGCTTGGTCGGGCTCACCACCGGCCCGTCTCGCCCACACCGTCAGAGAGGTGGAGCGTGAGGACCCGAAAGATGCTGACGAGAGGTTAATGTCACGCTGCTGTAAAGTGGTATCGGTGCCGTTTTGCGAGTACGAGCACATTAGCACAGTATCGGACCCGATACCCGATACTGGTAACGGTATCGGTGCATCCCTACTACTAAGCATAATATACATTTCCATCACTTTAATGTGATACATTTTCAGTACTGTTTTTCTGGATTACTCATCTAAAGGGATATTGTCCTACTTCATGTATGTGTGATGATTTGCCAGTCAAACTGTATTTTGTAGTAACGTAAATAGCCAGTATCTACATTTTAAGTACCATAAGACAACTGTTCGAGTCAATGTGAATTTCCACAACACATTCATGGAAATGTGTCACAATAAAAGCCTTGTTGGGAAATGAAGGGGTTCTGTCCACTGAAAAGCTAAAGGGCTAGTAATTTGAAACAGATACAGGAAGTGTTGAGTTTGTATTATTTTTTCATAAATTTCTCAAAATATCAGTCATGCCGGAGTTCTGCTTATCAACATGATGTATGAGCAGTTGATCTCTACTTTTGTAGCAGTTGTTGTGAGATTTGAATGAGCCTACCTCTGATGTGAAGTCATCTGGTGTCACAATTCTGTTGATGGTACAACCACCTCCCATCACACACACCAATACCAGACCTATTGTGGAGCTGTCTTTAGGTGTGAGAAGCTTTTACCTCAGTTGAGAAATTAGTTAGGACAGACCACTTTCACTTACAAAAGAGCCAATTACAGCAACATAATGCTGTCTTCAATTAGATTTGCATGGCCCGCTCAGAGGCAGGCGCTGCCTATTGTCCTGCAGATTAAAGACAGGCAGCGCAGCGGCCACGCTGCTTACTGCTCAGACTGAACCTCAGGCCTCACTTCCACTGCCTGCCTGCTGCACCAAGCCTTCCAGCATCACACACACACAAACATATCCAAACACATGCTCATACACACAGTCTGTTGTACTGATGGGTGACTGCTAGCATGCATTTACTTTGCTGTGTGACTGGAGCATCATTTAATACTACAAATCTGGTTTAAAGAGCTGGCTGAACGCTGCTTGCTCCTGACATTCAGTACGTTTTTAACTTAATTTTAGTGCTGCACTTCCATAAAGTAACTAATAAAATAAAATATCCTGACTTTCAATACTGAGATAACCCGGATTACATTATTATGACATTTGTCAACAATTGTAAGATTGTTGGAATCTGTGATTCTGTCACTTAATGACACTCCCAACCTTTTGTTCCAGGACTGTTTGTAACTTCTTACACGTATAAATCATTGCGGGTCGGTGTCCCATGCGCGCTTGCGTGTGGCTACGCTGTTCAGACAAGACTCCAACACAAACTACACGGAAGCACCAAAACCTCTTGGTTGTATCTAGTGAAGCCCGTCTGTTAAACAGTGTTGGCCGCGATCGGAGGACGCGGGGAGACCGTAGCTTTGGTCTCCAGGACCGGAGTCTCTGCTGTACTCTGCTCCTCTGCCTGCCTGCCTTCACTCACACACCGCGCTCGTTCTCGCTCTTTCGCTCCGCTCTCACGTGCATGCGCGCACACTACACACTGTAGAAGAGTTAGTTTAGCTCTGAGAATATCTAGTGAATGTACAGTGGAATTTTGTGCAGAAATAACTGCTGCAGCTCCTCCAGACCAACAGAGGTGTCCTGTGTCCTGTTGAAGTGACGGGGCTCCACAGAGAGAAACGTTATCGTCTCCCCTGTTCCCTCCGGCCGCGGTTGGGAGGCTGAGGCAGGAAAAGCCAACACTAGGATCAGCATTGATTCATGGAGAGACCTTCGTCTGGTCAGCTAACATTACTGCCAAGCAGCTGAAATATAGAGTGATATTGTGCTTTTAGCTGACGTGTGTCGCCTCACTGATTTGAGCGATGCTCGTTCATGTCTATGTAGAGCGAGCACAAGCGCGAGCAGCAGGACGCTGACTTTCTTTGACTTAACGGCTACAGGTGTCTTTGTTAACAAGCAATTTCTGATTCTTAGAAGCAGTCCCTTTAACCAGATAGCAAATAACAAATCACCTTGACCCGACGATTTCCCCTCTGAATTCTACAAACATGTCTGGTATCTACTTTCCCCACGATCCTACAGAATGACATCAGAAATAAACAATACAACTTGTGTCTAAGTTAATGGGGCAACCATTTTTGAAATTGGTTCAGTATTGTAAGACAGGCTCAGATTGTTATTCTAAGTGTCTGACAACAATATGGAAAGGACCCTACAGAGAAATAAAACCTTTTTCTTTACATTTCGCTTCATCCGTTTTTTTTGTTATTGTGTCCGAGTCCCGCTCAAGGAGAAGTCTCGTTGTGAAATCTGAATATCCCTATACTCTGGCTCAAATAGATACGGTTCTTCCGTTCAGATCGAGACTTCTCCTTGATCTTTCCATAATGTCAGACACTTATAATAACAATCAAAACCTGTCATGTTAAATACAAGCACTTTCAGTGGACCTAAATTAAGGTGCCAGCTTGCCCCAATAGGATTACATTGCAGCCTGTGAGCAACTGTCGTCTACAGCGCTCTCCCTCAATAATGGACCAGTTTCAGAAATGATTGTCTCTATTAGTCAGTCAGACACAGAAACATGGGAAAATATGGTCCAGGTTGAAAAACACAGAAGTTCCCCTTTAAGGGCTGCCAGGCTGGATTTCTGTGGCATGGCGTGTAGCAGTATGTTTATTTAGGGTCTGAACGGGATAGGGTCGGGATAATGGTTTCATTTCACCAATGTAATCAAAGCACAGACCCTTCTCATGGCCTCGATCTGTGTTCCTTCACTTCAGATAACTTTATCCTCATTCACTGTGTTGTTGGTTTGATAATACTGTTTCTCTTGCTCCGCCTTGTTTGTGTTGACTCGAGCTGTACGATGAAACTGAAAACATACGTAGGTCTGCAGTGTCTGATAGTACACTAACATGGACTTCTTCCGAACTTCTAATTTGAACCCACCGCATATAGCGTGATGCACACAATGTCCATTTGTTGGTGGTCCTAGAGAGTGTCTACCCTTTTACAGTCCATACATTCGTGTCTTGAGATTGTGGTGTGACTAGGCATTTTATATGGTGGCTCCAGTTCTGTCAGTATTCTGAAAACCTTCTTCCAATTGGCCACATGTCTTTGCATATAAATCTTGCTATCTTATCGGTTAATGGCCATTTTAGTAGCTTCTGGCGAGGGTTCTGTGGATGAGTGTGGTGAAAAAGTAGGCAGTCAGATGAGGCTGTACAGTTACGTTGCTCCACTCTTTTCTGGTGCCTCCGCTGCCTAAACCCACACACTGCTACTCAGATTCTTCAGTATCGTGATTTTTTAATAAAAAGTGAAAGCCCTAGTGTCTTAACAGCCTGGACACACCAGGAACGTCAGGAGCGCGTGGCGGCTGCGTTACCTGTTGTTTTTTATTTCGGCGTCCGTGTTAACAGGTTAGAGCAGCCACACTGCCCGCGTGAGACGCGCGTCTCAGCTGCGTCTCTTCTAGAGAATAGAGGTCTCGCCTATTTTTGACACGTGCCATGCGGTTCACAGCAACAACAGACAGTGAAAGTGATCTATTGACTGTATATTAACATCATATCAGCTACATTACTACAGTTCAGATGTCTAGACATCTATAGAATATGTCATGGACAGTGAAGGTGATCTATTGACTGTATATTGACATCATACCAGCAAGATTACTACAGTTTCGATGTCTATCTGTAGAATATGTTACGGAGATGCAAAAAAAGCAAAGACTTCTTTTTAAATCAACACTTCGTGCTTTCATTTAAAAATAAAAGCCCCCAAGCATTTTTTCTGTAGACAGAATTCCTTCATTTGTTAACACAAGGCTTTTATTCTGAAATATGTGCCGGACAGTGTTGTAGAACATGCAGTGACTTGGAGAGCTCCATGAATGAATATAGCACAGTGTTTTATTTGTGGATTATTACTATTATTTACAAATTACCACACGTTCCTTAACTTTTCTCTGTCTAAAATAAATATAAATGATATTTATAATGAAATGAAATAGCCATTAAAAGGCAAACTCTACGTAGAAAGAAAGGGCTGACAGCACCAGCTGCAGAAACGCAGCTGACACGCAGCTGAAATGCAGCTGGTGTGAACACCCGACACGTGAATCACGCAGCCACCACGCCACGCGCTTCAGACGTTCCTGGTGTGTCCGAGGCTTAAGGATTTATTGTAAATCACAAATCGTTTTGGGTCTAATATAATGTGTTAACAGTGCTTATTTAAAATGAGTTCAGTATTGGGGTAAAGATCTTAGAGCTGCCATTCCGCTTATCATCAGCTCACAGAGCTGAAGCCTTGTGTGCTTCATTTCAAACACGACAACATGTGTGTTTGAAATGGAGCACACAAGGTTTCAGCTCCCAGCAGTACCTTCTGACTTACCATTGCCTTTGTTAGAGAACCATTCTAGTTGGGGCAGGGATGTTGTGAGGTTAATGACTGTGAAAAAATCGCACTAAGGAGTCAGAAGTTGCAACGGTGACACAAAAGTGGAGGTCATGTAATTAGGAAGAGTGCTAATGATGGTGTAGCCACAGGAGATAGCCATAAACATCCTGACCAATTGGCTGTCAGCTGATGACCACTGGTGTTACCCTGCTGGATACAGTCTGAGCCAACAACTGATCTAGCCTGGAAAATTACTGTGGGGAGGGAAACTATTCAGTTTGTCCCAATAAAACGAATGCAGACAAAAGCATGGGGCAGTTAACTGGAAGCTTATTATTACCAGAAGTGTAAGAATGACCCTTTCAGACATGCACCTCTTTATGTTACTCTGATGGCAATTTAACATCGTCTGTCTCACATCTGAGCGTCCTGGTCACATTTATTATCTTATTTTTAAATCGAATTATTTATGTATTTTCTCTCGATAATTATCTCTTATGCACAGTATCAGTTTAATAAACTAGAAAACACAATGCGAAAGAGACAATTATAAGTTCTTGAGAAGATTTTCTGCGGCGTCACCAGAACAAAAAAAAAAAACTGACAGGCTCTCCCTACATTTTCAATATTTATTCATGACAACTGCATGGATGAATCATAGGGATGTCCTGATCAAGTTTTTTTGGCCCTGATCTAGGTCTGAGTCCTTTTAATATTTTTTAATACAGAGTCCAATCCGATACTTAAATAAATATACAGAATGTTGATACGTCTGACACATGGATCCAAATACTCAAGGTCCTGGTTCTTAACTATGAAGCTGTTAAGCTTAAAATCTTCAAATGATATTAAGGTCATTTTTTTTGGCCTGCCATTAACTTACTCACAGAATTAACATTATTAGTAACTAGGGATGTCCATAATTAACCGTTTAACTGTTAACCGACATTAAGCATTTTAACCGATTAACGCTATCGGTTAAAACAGTTAAAAGAAATGTTAATAATTAACTCAAAGGCTGAGCGGCTCAGAGGAGCGGCTCGTCACATTAAGGAGTAAAGCTGATCCACCTTAACAGCCCACCTTAAGAGGCGGAGCCAGAGTTGCAGGATACAGGAAGTCGGCTCCGGTCTCTGGCTCGCTTGAGTGGAGCGGAGGAGTTGTAGTTTCATAGCATTTATTCACCGACAAATAAACTGTCCACACACTGCTACACCTACGTTCACAGCTAGAACACCACCAACAACCTCACACTCACCACCAACACACACACACGGTCTGTTGGAAACTCACTAAAGTTACACAGACTACGTGTGCGGCGGCGAACACGAAGCCTCCGGCAATGCTAGAGCTGCTAACGTAGCACAAACACACACACTGTTTGTTGGACACTCGCTAAAGTTATGCCGGGCAGACAAAGTATCGTTATGCCGGGCGGACACACAGCTGACAACCTGCTAAACTAAACTAAATGTGCGGTGGAGACTTTTACTGGGAAAGTGGCTGCATGTCCGCGACACTACACGCAGCATCGTAGCTGCTAAGTTAACGCTCCCGGACGGTGAACTGGAGACTCCCGTCAACCAATATCTGTTGTGCTCCTGCAGCTGGTACGAGGCACAAATCTTGTCAGTTAACTTTTAATAATCGGTTAACGAGGGTCGGTTATCAGTTAAGACATTTTTTCAAAATTAGCATCCCTATTAGTAACAGTTAATACGACCTGCTGCCGGCGATGTTTGTCATTTTAACCAGGGCTTCCGCCTTTTCAATTTAGTTAGGAGTGAGATTCAATATCGGTGAAGTCGGTAGGGTCAATTAGAGTAGGGCAGGTCATGCCTTTGCCATGGTAGGAAAAAATATCGCACCAGGGACGGTCCGGTGACGTCATTCCACATAATAATTAACCATGTGGCTCTGTTCGTTACACAGTGTTTGTATTTTCAGAACAATGGCCGTTCGTTTTCAGGACGGGCTGACAGATAAATTGGGTTTCGGTCCAATGGGACTATTTTTGGACTATTTCAGAATAATGGGTCATTAGAACAATGGCATGGCACCCACTCCCCTCAATTGTAATGCAACCACCTCAATTTGAAAGCATATAGAGATGAAAAGCCAAGTCAATAATCATGAGCAATGATGAATAAATATGGTTGATCAGCATGCTTGCCAACGTCCAGACATCATCGCCTAAATGATGCTGATTAATCGCACTGTGAGTGTCAGATATAAAACTGCGGGCAGTGCTTTTGGTTTGAAAGAGTACTACACATGAATGTCTGTTAGTTGTTGCACATGCAATGGCCCTGGTTTCAGATGTAAAGGCTGACCCTTCACCTCTTAAGGCACAGCTTGGCTCAAGACTTCCATTAATGACAAGGTTACAGTGTGTTTTGATTGGCAGGCTGCCCTCTCTTAGGTGCAGAGGAATGCAGGCTAAAGCCATGGAAAAGCAAAGAGTTACTCAGGCAGTTCCTGTGATCGTATTCGGCTTCAGGTATCATTTTCCATAGCTTTCAGGCCCGTCCTGTCTTATTCCCTGTATGGCCTTTCCCTGGGGATCAGGCTTGTGGCTGCATTCCAGAGCCGTCCTCTCAAATTAGACTTTCTAGAGGCTGCAGCCGTTCTGATGCTCCCTTCATTGGGAGGCAACATACACAAACCTTGCCTTCTTGACCATGGTTGAGATTCTGCCAGCGGCTCCAAAGCAGCTGTCCCAATGTTTACACTTTTAGCCTCCTGCGATTTGAGGAACAGTAGGTTTGTAAAACTCCAGCAGGTATGCAGTAAACACTCACTCACTCACTTATTTTTTCAACCTAAAAACGCCGCTGTCCGTCTGACTGTGTAAAACATACTGGCTGTGGAAGAAGAGGGTACAGGTACTGTATATCGACTACATATAGGGCTGGGCGATATGGCCTAAAAATCATATTGCCTAAAAATATCGCGATACACGATATATATCGCAATATTTTCAAATATCCTCTAAGCACTTCATAAATGCTCGATTTAACCCTTTGATGCATACAATCACACCACTATGATGATTCTTGTAGTCCCTGCAGCATATGTCTGCATTAAAACCTTCTTGTTTATATTCATTAGTGGATTCTGTTGGAACTATTTTAATCTTGCATGCAAAAAAGGAGAAATCACAAGTTCAATTTAACAAAACAGTATCCAACAGTATTCACTTTAACCAAATAGTTATCTGGCAATACATGCTTTATATATTTTGATAAATACATAACACACACACACACCGTTTTTAATGGCATGTAATTAGTGTAAAGTAACTTATTGTTATGTTTACCAGTAAGCTGTTATAACATTGCTGATAATACAAAATATTATTTTCCCACTAGTGTAGAAAGACTCACCAATCGTGAGGTGTAGCCTGTGGCCAAAGCAGTCTGATCCACTTATTCAGGCTCACAGCTTTGGTTCTGTTAGCTGGACGTTCAGATCGGTAGTTGTGGAGAAGTTAGCTGGTTGGTCAACTTTTCTCTCACCGAAATGTAAAACTCCAGAAAGAGATTTCTCCGCAAAAAAATTACGACAAGGCAGTTCATATTTTGGATCAAGTGTCTTAACGTGTCTTTTGAATCTGGGCTTTTCAACTACGCTAACCGGCGTTGCGACATAGTTTACAGCGGCCGTGATTTCTTTCCATTTTTCACTTTTTTGTCATATGGGATTGCTTTGAAAAGTGAGGAAGCCAGAGTCATTTGCCTCTGGGCTGGTTCTGGTTGCTTTGGTCGTGTTCTCGCTACCATGCTGGCTTTGCCGCTTCAGTTCTTTCGCTTTCTCCAGGCTTTCTCTCTCCGCTGCTTCCCTCCATAAACAAAAACACGCCGGCCGAATACGTCACACACTCGCCCAGGAGAGAGGTCTGGATGGGGGCGGAGTCTGTGACGTATGTATGTGTGTCTGAGAGGGAGCCGGAGGGAGAGAAGGAAATGCCAAAGCGAGTCTCATGCCGGTGGCTTAAAAACATTACATGACAATTTGTAGTCGATGTTCGCGATATAGTCATTTTATACACCGGCGTGGGACAAGTGCTATATTCGAACTATATTCGACCCATTTCTGCTTTTTCTTGTTCAAAAGCGTTTGATAAATTGCTCATTCTGTCTTCCTTACTGGCAGATTTTGTTGCATTATTGGATAGTGAGCATAGTTGTTGTTGACTTGAGTAAAGTACGACCTCAAGTTGGTTCCATTCTCTCCGCTCCGGCCTCTGCTCTGAACTCTCTTAATGTATGGTCAAAACTGTTTGGGTGGGCTGCCAACATCCAGTAGACACACTGTATGGAACGTTTATTGAAGCTCTGTAACTCAACAGACTGGTACTTACAGCAAGGTGCTCATCATGTTCTGGCAACATCATGGATCTGAGTGCAGCTGGGAACAAAAATTGATCGTCATACCTTCATCTGTCATTTAGTAAGCTGCGTGATGTGAAGTGATATTTTCCATTTCAATGAGCATGTGTAATAACATCCAGTGTTGCAAATGTACATGGCCTCAGTGGCACTAACACAATCCATCTCCTGTCTCCACAGATGCAGCAGCTCTTCTATGAGAACTACGAACCAAATAAGAAGGGCTACATACGAGATCTCCACAACAGCAAGATCCATCGAGCCATCACTCTCCACCCCAACAAGAACCCTCCTTACCAGTATCGCCTACACAGCTACATGCTCAGCCGGAAGATCGCAGACCTTCGCCACCGAACCATTCAGCTCCACCGAGAGATCGTACAGATGGGGCGCTACGGAGCGAACGAGCCCAGCCGGGAGGACCTCCAGCTCGGCATGCCGCCTTCGTTCATGCGCTTCCACCCGCGGCAGAGAGAGGAGGTCCTGGAGTGGGAGTTCCTGACAGGGAAGTACCTGTTCTCATCTTCCGAAGGTCAGCCGCCCCGACGCGGGATGGATTCCTCCCAGAGGCAAGCCCTGGATGACATCATCATGCAAGTGATGGAGATGATCAACGCCAACGCCAAGACACGGGGGCGGGTCATAGACTTCAAAGAAATCCAGTATGGCTACCGGAGAGTCAATCCCTTATACGGAGCAGAGTATGTGCTGGATCTGCTGCTGCTGTACAAGAAGCACAAAGGAAAGACCATGACAGTGCCTGTGAGGAGGCATGCCTACCTGCAGCAGACCTTCAGCCAGATCCAGTTCAGAGAGGAGGGGGAGATGGATGCCAGAGCTCTGGCCAGCCACATCAACAAGGATTCAGACTCCCTCTCATTTCTGTCCAACTCCCTCAAGATGCTGGTGCCCTTCAAGCTGGCCACCTCTGGTCAAGACCAGAGAGAACCGAAAGAGAAGAAAGTCAACATCTTGGTACCCCTGTCGGGACGCTATGACATCTTTGTGCACTTCATGACCAACTTCGAACGGGTTTGTCTGATCCCCAACCAGAACGTCAAGCTGCTGATCCTGCTCTTCAGCACAGACAATAACACAGAGCGGGTGAAGCAGGTGGAGCTGATGAGGGAGTATCACATGAAGTATCCCCGGGCCGAGATGGAGATAAAGCCCGTCACCGGCTCCTTCTCCAGGGCTCTGGCTTTGGAAGTGGGTTCCTTGCACTTCTCTAACAATTCACTGCTCTTCTACTGTGACGTGGATCTGCTCTTCACCAGCGACTTCCTCAAGCGATGTCGGACCAACACAGCCTTGGGGGAGCAAACCTACTTCCCCATCATCTTCAGCCAGTACGACCCCAAGGTGGTGTACGCTGGGAAGGTCCCTAGCAACAACCACTACGTCTTCACCTCCAAGACAGGTCTGTGGAGGAACTACGGCTTCGGGATCGTCTGCGTCTACAAGGGAGACTTGGTCCGAGCCGGAGGCTTCGACACCTCTATACAGGGGTGGGGATTGGAGGACGTGGACCTTTTTAATAAATTTGTCCAGTCAGGGATTAAGTTGTTCAGAAGCACAGACACGGGGATAGTGCACGTTCACCACCCCGTCATATGTGACCCCAACCTGGAGGCAAAGCAATATAAGATGTGCCTGGGCTCCAAAGCCTCGTCGCACGGCTCCACCCAGCAGCTGGCCGAGCTTTGGCTGGAGAAGAACGACCACGGCTTCAGGAGACCGGCCAGCAATAACGGTTCAGTTAGGACAGCGTGAGAAAAGCCAGGCTGCAGACTTGTCATAAACTGAAAAGTGAACCCCGGTCTGTGCTCACTTCTCACTGCGTGGTGTTTTCACTACCTAATTTATTTTTTACTGAAATGAAAGACTTCACATGGATATATTTTGAAAATATGTCTTCTTTTTTTTTAAAGAAAAAATATACAGAAACGCCATGTTGAACAATTCATAGAGACAGTCTGTGTTCTAGTACGGAAGGACATGTTTTGATTCATGTTCAATGGAATATTTTGTGAGCCTGATTACTTCAGGGGCTTGAGGCTCCTCTAAGCCTGTTCCATGTTATCTGTCAGGACGCTGGGAGGAGGGCAGGTAGGAGTTGTTAGTGTGTACCTCAGTGAAGTACACCGTCATGGTCCTTAAATACTCCACGTGTCCTGTGTGCAGAGAAGCGACTGGTGTCCATGTCCTCTCAGACCAGCAGTGCTCCAAACAGAACTCATGAATGTTTACAAAAGACTGATTGTTAACAACATTTCATCAAACTGAACTCAGATCACAGCTATCTCAGTTACTGAGGGCCATTTCATTACATCTCTTTCATTTTTACAGTGGTTTTCATTTCCATCTGCTTTTATGGTTTTGGTAATATGACCCAACACTGTTTTCTTTATTATTAATTTTCTGTGAACCCAACTGCTGGATTTTTATATCTGCAATTCATCTTTTGCTGTCTAATTTATTGAATTTGCAGGCTCCATTTTCTACTCTCTGACTGTTTGAAATGTGTATATTGGAAAAACTGTATGACCATGTCAGTTATGGGATGGTGCTTTTTTCATGTTTCCTTTTCTTAAACTCATTATCACCAAAGAGTTTTGCACAGTCTGCTTTAGGTATCATATTGCCTGTGTGTGTGTGTGTGTGTGTGTGTGTGTGTGTGTGTGTGTGTGCGTGTGTGTGTGTTGGTGTTTTGCAGGCACAAACATGAAACTGACTGTGTAATGGAGAGTAAACACAAAAGCTCTATCTATCCCAGGCCTTTGTGATGGGTGGAGTGGGAACCAGTCTGGCCTTTAATCCCAGTGGGTTGAAATAAATGGGAGCAGCACTCTGGTCGACCAGCTCAAGTAACACATCGCTGTCCCCTTTTTTATAAAGGACTTTCTTTTATGTTGAAATAAAAAGTGTTGTGGCTGGTCCCAGTCTACTGAGGTGTGGCTTCAGTGCTGATTCCATTGTGATGTGATGTGAAAGCCCACATTGTCTGGTCCTGTGTTCCAGGTTTGAGGGGCAGAACATTTCCTCATGGGCCTCGCTGTCCTGCTCCTGCCTGTGTCGCGCATAGGCAGGTACTGTACGTTGTAGCACTCCATCGGGTTAATGTTCCTCTTACAACATGAATGGCTGATTTTAAGACTGTTGTAACAGGATGAATGACTGTGTTGTCATTATAGTGTTTTTATTTTCTTGGACTTTTTTTTTGTAATTTTTGTTCTTTCGACTCTGTCCCACTGGGCGAGGTTTTCTATTTAAAAAGAAATAAAATGGGGGAAAAGTATCAAAATCTGCTGTTCTTCTGATGTTTTTTCTCAGCGTGTTACATTCTCAGTTATCACCTGCCAGGATGATGTCACTACAGAAACAACATTCAAAATGCAGAAGTCACCTTTAAAGGTCTCATATTATAAAAAAGTGAGATTTTCATGTTTTCTTATTATAAAGCCGGTTTAAGTCCTATATAAATACTGTGAAAGTATCGAAACACTCAATCCACAGGGAAATACACACAGCCCGTATTCAGAAACTCTGCATTTGAAACAAGCTGTCAGGATTTCTATCCATTTGTGATGTCACGAATATACAATATTTAGACCCTTTACACAGATTTAAACGTAAACATTCTAAATGTGTCCCAGTTTATTCCTGGTTGCAGTGTATGTGAATGTCATCAGCTGACAGGAAGTACACATGGACCCAAGCTGTTGCCTAGCAACGCAATTCTGTTGCAATTACGTCGCAATTACGTCGTAATGCGCTAAAACAGAGCGTTTAAGACAGAGGGTAAATACAGGTATATTCAGGCAGACAGTATGAGGAAAATAAAGTTTTTTTGAACATTACAGCATGTAAACATGTTCTAGTAGAAACACAAAATACAAGTATAAACCTGAAAATGAGAACGATATGGGACCTTTAAAGGGACAGAGTGTAGGATTTGGTGGCATTTTCTAAAATGTCCTTGCGGAGCTCTGGTGCGGTGTTCCGTACACTTTTCGCCCGTCAGCGCCAGGCAGCACTCCTCTGTTGTTAAGAGCCAGACAAGCTTGTTTGTGTGCTCATTCTCCGGGGAACATCCATTAGACCGTCTACACTTTGACTGATGTCTTTTGGACCGAGGGTTTTTGAGAAAAGTGGTGAAAAGTAACGGCTCAGCCTATGTAGAAAGATCGTTAAGCTGAACATGGTTAGTGTACAGAATATAGTCAGTGTACGTTAGTTGGGCTATAAAGAGCACCGGAGAAGAGATGTCGGGTCCTTAAAAGGACAGACAGCAGAGCCAGGAGAACATCAGCTATGATTTCATGTGTAGGAAGGACTCAGCATTGTAGCGTTGGTTTAATGACAGCCACTATTTTCTGTACAGTCTATAATGTAAGGCAGTTTATGTCACGGAGTGCAGGACAGCATTAGACTAAAAATAGTTTAAGTACAGTTATCTGTGTGTAGAAAACAAAACCTCGTTACTGTGGAAGTCCTGATCTGCCTCAGAGCTTTTCAGATTGTTCATGTCTTCACCGTCTGTAGCAGCGGAGTCAATAACGTAGCTAAATCTGACAGTGTAGGTTATCTGAGGCCACTTCTTCAGGTCGTCCTCCATCCCTCCATAGTAGAAGGCAGAGCTATGATCACACTATCCCGTCTGAGCTGTAATAGGTGGTGGTCACACGTTTTACTAGATTTTTTTAGTACAATCGCTCTATGAGAGACGATTAGCGTAGCGTTACCATGGAAAACGATTCAGTGACACGACGCGCCAGAATTTACGGACATAATTCATGCAAGGCATCATGGGGGCTAGGAATGAGGTGGATAGAGAACCTACGGTGGCCTTCAGGTAACGTAAAAACACAGATGGCTCTCTGTAGAGCCAGTGTTTGGTTTGTCCATTCTGGGCTACTGTAGAAAGATGGCGGAGCAACATTTCAGCATTCTGATCTGATGAGAACACAATAATTCTTAGTTTCAGGTGATTATACACTAATAAAAAACCTAGTTTTGAATATTATATTACTTTTCTGCTAATAGATCCCCCAAAATGCTACACACTGTTTAACTGCGCCTAAGTGGTGCATAGTAGCCTACCAAAGAAATGAGCAACATCTGCAATGGAGACAGTGAAGCAGGGGTCTTCAGGGCCTGCAGCAGGCGGTTATTAATCCACCCTATAGGGGACATTCCTGTGCTAACATTCATATCCAGTCAATGGAAAGAATCATTTTATAACAGGTTCCTAACTGAAAAGAATGTCTAAATAATAATGATAATACATCAACAATAGACCTTAC
Source organism: Adelosebastes latens (assembly GCA_916700685.1). Classification (NCBI taxonomy): domain Eukaryota; kingdom Metazoa; phylum Chordata; class Actinopteri; order Perciformes; family Sebastidae; genus Adelosebastes; species Adelosebastes latens. The sequence goes on along the minus strand of CAKAKR010057226.1, from coordinate 16,062 downwards.
TCAGTACATCCTGAAGGAGAGTGTGAAGCAGCTGCGTTGAAGCTTGTTGGTGGTTCTGTGATCTCTGAGCACTGTCAGGAAGCTCCTGCAGGGACAATAAAACAGGCCATCCAAAGCAAATGCTGGGATCAGTCAATACTCAGTCTTTACAGCTCTGCAGCAGACACAAGAGCAGACCGGATCAGTGTTTGTACTGATCCTGAGTTTAATGTATGTGAATACAGTATATCTATATACATATAAGAAAGAGCAGGTTTGGACAGGTTTCATGCTTATGTCCGATAAGCAGTCCAATAACTGTAGACATCACAACCAAGCCCAAAAACACCTGTCTGGCACAGCGTCAACAACAATCTAAAATATTACCTTTCACAAAGACAGAGGCTGTATTCGAAACCTCATACTATACTAGTAGTACGTACTGATTTGGCCAAAATGTAGCATGTAGTATGTAGCATGTAGTATGTAGTATGTAGTATGCGAACAAAAGCAAAATCTACAGTATACCAAAAATACCTGGATGCCGTACTGATTCGGAAAAAATCTCCAGTATGCATCGGACCAGTGTACCTCGCCCACTGTATCCCACAATGCAAAGCGCTGGACCACTACAGGCTACGGTTACAACAACAGCAGCCAAAAGCAGCTCGTTTTTTACATTTTTTGTAGCTATTTCATCACTAAATTCACTTCTGAAAGTTTTTGAGGCGAGAAATCAACTGTGTAGATTATTAATATCGGCAGTTTTATGAAGTTAGATGAGTTTTTCTTTTTGTCCAGTGCTTTAAGAGCTGGTTTAAAGGCTAAAGCCTCGTCTAGCATACTGCTAGATATATCACTTTAACCGTCACATACTGCATACTACTGAGAAAAGCAGTACGTAGTATGTACTGTATACTGTATACTGCGTTCATCAGTAGTATGTAGTTGGCGGTTTCGATTACAGCCAGTATCATGTATTATGTATTACAGGACTGCTGTAATGCATTAAATTACAATGTACATCGGCTTCTGTTTTTCCACTCACTCAATTCAATTCAATTCAATTTATTTTTTATATAGCTTCAAATCATAACAGAAGTTATTTTGAGACGCTTTATATATAGAGCAGGTCTTAGACCGCACACCAGAGTATTATCTGTACCACGGTGGGATAAGAACTAATATTTCATTTAAAAAATTATGAAACACATTTATGTGTTGAGCTTCGAAGTTAATTATTCAACTTGGGAACATCAGTTAACAAAGCACAAGGTGTGTTTGGTAGCTGTTCTGATCTATTTATGCATACTTGAGATGAATGAAATGATCATTGGGTATTCCTGTAAACATCTGGTGATGTACTGATCAGCTCTGTAGTCATCACGTAATCAATCAAACAGCATCACAACGCTACTGAGCGAACGCAAGTGAAATTCAGCAAACCAATAACAATGTTCCTCATTCTGCTGAATACACAGTCACTTCGGGGAGATGTTGTCTATCATCTTTGTGTCACACACACACACACACACACACACACAATGCCTTGGCATATCGTCTTTAAAGACACACGTGGAGGCAGCGGGGCCCCAGTGACATTTCACCTCCTGTTCCATACATGCTGTGTGAGAGCATGACACTCTCACTACTGGGCCCCAATTTACTGCACACTTTACCAACAGTAACACTAGCAGCACCACAGTGTCAAAATTATACTCTACATTTTTGATATTCAACATTTGATTGAAGCAAAAGCAGACAGGAATTAGCAGTGAAATGTACTTAAATATGGCGTGGAAAGGAAAAGTTCTTCTTATTACCACCCTCCAAGGAGGTTATGTTTTCTGTTTGGTTTGTTTTGTTTATCTGTTTGTCAGCAGGATTACAGAAAAACTACTTGCCCGATTTTCATGATACTTGGTGGAAGGGTGAAACATGGGCCAAGGAAGAGCCCACTCAATTTTGGAGCGGATCCAAATCACGGATCATAAAACAACAAACAAACACTGCAACAAACAACACGTTGAGAATAAATGCTTTTGTAAGCATCTGTGGAGGCCAACGCCACGGTGTCTTGTATGTGTATAAACAAGGCTTTAGGGTGCATTCACACCAAATCAGGCAATGCTGCAAAATATCAGTCCTCCCATTCATTTGAATGTGGGTAGTGTGTTTAAAGGTCCCATATTGTAAAAAAATCCGTTTTTAGGTCTTTTACATTATAAAGCAGGTTTAAGTGCTTTATAAATATTGTTAAACTATCAAAACGCTCAATATACGGAGAAATACACGCAGCCCCTATTCAGAAATTGTGCGTTTGAAACAAGCTGTCAGGATTCCTGTCCATTTGTGATGTCACAAATATACAATATTTAGACCATTACACGGTTTTAAACATAAGCATTCTAAATGTGTCCCAGTTTATTTCCTGTTAGTGTGTGTGAATAACATCAGCTGACAGGAAGTAAACATGGACCCACACTGTTGCCTAGCAACGCAAATTCTGTTGCAATTCCCTTGAAATGCACTAAAACAGAGCGTTTCAGACAGAGGGTAAATACAGGTATATTCAGGCAGACAGTATGAGGAAAATAAAGGGTTTTTTGAACATTACAGCATGTAAACATGTTCTAGAAGAAACACAAAATACAAGTAAGAACCTGAAAATGAGCACGATATCGGACCTTTAAGCTGCTGTGGTGGGGAGCGCAAGGGATGCTGAAAAAAACTTGCAGCGGCTTGTGGTGAAAAGTTGAAACCGAATCAACTTTTGGAGAAACGCAACCCGACGTCATGCTGCGGTGGCCAATCACATAGCCGGAGATCCAGAGCTGTACAACCCAGCCATGAGAGAACAAAAGATTTTAATCGTTGAGCAGTCGCTTGCCGTTAATGGGCCATTAAGTGACACTCCCGCACAACTCTGTGCACAACCCACAACAACTTGGTGTGAATGCAGCCTTGGTCCCCTCTCTGTGTGGTGGCTTGACAGTTCCATCTCTAACATGGGTGATGGTGGTGGTGGTGGTGGGGGTGACCCTTGCCATCTCTGGACACCCCTTGAAGGACAAAGCCAGCCCTGTAGCTATTGTATGAATATTGCCTTAAAAACTGCCTCAAACTTGGAGCTCACATCATGATGCTGAAATAGGTTTTCGTTTTATTCTTTATGTAGTTTATACCTCAAAATCTCCTCCCTAGATGGGTCAGAAATTTTTTATACCTGGGTATTTGGCTCGACAATCCACTCTCCTGTCAAATGTACATCAAACGTTACTCTCCAAAGTCAGAGCAAGAATTGGTTTTCTGTACCATAATAAAGCATATTTTACCCACTCTGCAAAGCACATCTTGGTTAATATGACAATTCTCCCAATCCTGGATTATGGCGACTTAATCTACCTCTACCTCTTATTTACCTCCAAAAATCTTCTCAATAAACTGGACGTCGACTAGCATCCTGCCATTCGCTTTGTCATCGGTGCCCCTTTCAACACTCATCACTGTAACCTGTTGTTACGTGCAGTGGTAGGTTGTTGTTGCTGGCCTTCCCCCCCTTGTGCAGCTGTGAAGGATGAGTGTGCATGGCTGCGGCTGATCAGTAATCAGGGCAGAGTATATAACGGCAGGAGAACGGAGGAGAAGTTGCCCAGTGCCAAATCTGCAGTATCTCAGAGACTGTGTGTTACATCAGTGGTTGACGGGTGTGCTTTAAACTTTGTGGTGTTTAAGGTTGTATTGTTTGCTGTCTCAGCGGAGCAGTAGTGTCAAATTGTTTTACTCCCTGATCATTCGCTGTCTCAGTGGAGCAGTAGATTTAAGTTGAGTGCCTTCGGGTTTTTTTGCGCTGCACTTTTAAGCAGTAGCTTTAATTTGAGTGTTTTTATTATTGGTTACTGTCATATCTATTTAGTTGTGTACTTATCTCCCACTTTCTGTTAGAGAGTAGTTTTCATTTGGTGTTTGTACCTTTTTGTTATCATACTTTTTGTTGATAAATTGTATGATTATTTTTCACACAATCTTGTTGCCAGTCCTCTCATTCCCGGGTTTACAAATTTATTTTGTTACTCCCTCCATCCCCTGGACCTTAAACGGAGGGGAATGTAACAAATGGGGGCTCGTCCGGGATTTAGAGGACTGGCAACAAGATTGTGTGAAAAATAGTCATACAATTTATTAACAAAAACGTAACACCTGTATTCTCTAGTCAAATGGCCATTACTCCATACCAGGCGCCAGATCCACTGGTACCAGTTCATTTATAAAAATATCATTGGCAAAACCCCTGCATATCTCATCATCAAATCATTAGTATGGGTATTCCTAAAGTCCATAACTCCTCTGGTCGTCACTCGTTCCAGTTTGCTGCTCCTAGTGACTGGAACAAGTTAAAAAAGATGCTAAAACTCCACACCCTCATTCTGTTTCCCTCCTTTAATAACTCATTACAAGCAATAGTTTCTGATCACTGCACCTGCTTTTGAATTTGCTTCTCTGGAACACAGCACTGTCACTGGCTCTTGGCCAGGTCGTCATTGTAAACGAGAATTGGTTCTCAATTGACTTATCTCGTTAAATATAGGTAAAACAACACATTACCTTCTTTTTAAGTGGTGGTTAATGTGTGTGATAAAGTGTCATTCTGAACAATAGATTTAGCGAAGAAAAATATGAAATCAGTGAAACCACATCACAGACAACCTACTGTATAGCGCCGCTGAAGGCTGCAGGTGACGCTGCTGTCAGAGTCACAGAATCACATATAAGGACTGAACATATGCATTCAGCCGTTGTGTATAAAGAACTATATCTATGAAGATTAACTTCATCACTGAAGAACTGAGGATCTGGTTAAATCCTCCACATTCCAGTCAGGAGAGCTTTGTCTGTTATCAGTGAAACTCTTCAGCAGGCAGAGCGGAGCATAAAGGGGAACACAGCAGGAACTCTGCCACATCTGCATCTGTGGTGAGACTGACGGGAGCCAAATGAGACCACAGAGGGCTCCAGCAGAGAGAGAGGTGCATCTTTCCATTTAAATAAATGTCTCAGGAACACTGAGATTTTAGGAAATCTGCTTGTTCACAGCTAATCTGGAGTTATCTTTGGACTTAAAGGTGCGTTGTTTGTTTTTTTAAAGGTTTACTGTGTCCTCCTGCTTCCAGTCTTTGTGCTGCGCATGTAGTTGATGTTCTTATCTGACTCTGGGGAAGATAAAAGACAAAAGGATTCACTGACATGTGGGAGTGTTATTTTAAAGTCACCAAAACCCTTAAAATCAACTGCATGCTGCTCTATCAGAACGACGTCTGCTTTGACGGCTTGTGACTGCTGCGCTCCAAAAGGATCCACGGGATCCACGGAATCCACAGGATCCACGGGATCCAGGGATCCAGGGATCCAGGCCCATTCTGGGTTGATGTCCCGTCACAGACAAACTTGGAAGCAGAACTGAAGATGCTGTGTGTGAGGACAGGATGAATGCCAATGTTTTTTCTTTATTAAAAAAAAATCAACATATTGCATATGTGTACGCTCATCAGTCTCACTTTTCAACAACAGCAGAGTAAACAGGCTGATGTAACTGAGCAATAAAAATCCCCTCAGCCTGAAATGATTCTGTTTCTTTCATTGTTCTACAGTTGGATGTGATGGAAAGGGCTCTGTTCTTTGAAGGAGTTCTAAAAGGCTCCGAGCAGCAGAGAACTGAAGCCTCCCTAACAAACACACGCAATGGATCTTAAACATTATCATGGAAATGAAATCTTCAATTGACAGAAACAAAAAATGGAGGAGGTTGGCATGAAGCATAACAGAGTAATGATGAGAAGTGCTTCTGTGCTTGGACCAATTCTGTTCACCTTATATATGCTTCCCTTAGGCAATGTTATTATAAAACACTCCACAAACTTTCATTGTTATGCAGATGATACCCAATTATATCTATCAATCGAGCGGGACGAAACCAACCAGTTAACTAAACTTCAAGCATGCCTTAAGGACATAAAAACCTGGATGACCTGCATCTTCCTGATGTTAAACTCAGACAAAACTGAATTTATTGTACTTGGCCCCGAAAGCCTCCGAAACAAATTATCTAATGATATAGTTACTCTAGATGGCATTGCCCTGGCCTCCAGCACCACGTAAGGAATCTGGGAGTTATCTTTGATCAGGATATGTCCTTTAACTCCCACATAAAACAAACCTCAAGGACTGCCTTCTTTCATCTACGTAACATTGCAAAACTCAGGCACATCCTGTCTCAAAACGATGCAGAAAAATGAGTTCATGCATGCAGAATGCAGCAGGGTTACTTGAGGTTCCTAGAGTCTCCAAAAGTAAACTCGAAAAAAAAGTTTGGAAATTTGTGTTTGGTGGATTATGTCTCTGTTGTTACAATGTGTATCATTGTATTGTACATTGTTGGAAAGCCTGTTTATTTACCTTCACAATGATGTCCAACTTGTAAGGATCATGCATTTGTGGGATGAGCAGCACAGCTGATTATGTGGGAAGCGCCCAAGAAAAATTTGCCAAAATGCTCTGTCAATGGTAAACAGTGTATTCTCCTGTTGGTATTGACTCTTGTTTTGAGTTGTTTTGGTGGATTGGATGATTGAACTCTCTATCAGTAACAAGGAACAAACAAGACATATTGGCAATTTTACACTTTATTCATTTAATACACCGTCAGGAGTACAATTAGCATTGTTACAACAGAGAAATAATCGACCAAACGCAAATTTCCAAACTTTTTTTTCCGAGTTTTAGAATGGGAGCCAGAGCCTTCAGCTATCAAGCTCCTCTTCTGTGGAACCAGCTCCCAGTTTCAGTCCGGGAGGCAGACACCCTCTCCACATTTAAGAGTAGGAATAAGACTTTCCTCTTTGATAATGCTTATAGTTAGGGCTGTCTTTGACCAGCCCCTAGTTCTGCTGCTATAGGCCTAGACTGCCGGGGGACTTCCTATGACACACTGACCTCCTCTCTCCTTTCTCTTTCTGTATATTTTCATGTCCCATTCATGCATGTGTGACAGGGTCAAAAATGCCTTGTGCATGCTGCATGTTTTATGGGAATTTGGTTTGTTTTTATTCTATTTTGCATGTTTTATCCCTGCATGTTTGTTTCCTGAGATGTTGTGTTGTAGATTCACCTAGCTTTTAATTGTTTGGGTTGCTTTTAAAACATGGATTGAAGTGTGTTTTTATTTGAGATTTCATGAACTGAGCTATGACCCTTGGACAGCCACACCTCCAATCAAGGAACTGATCACAGGATGAGCGACAGGTGTGGCGAAGCCGCATGCAATTAGTGAGATGCGACACAGACGGAGAGGAGAAAAGGAGGGAGCGGCTCGCAGCAGACAGGGTTCTTCATTTAAAGAAACAGTCCAGGGTCCTGACGACTACCACCTACCAGCCCAGTGACCAGCGAGTTGCGGTGGGACGACATGCAAGCAGAGCGTGTCCGCCAACGCAGTTTCACTCAGACCTGGGTCGGCATGCAGTTGGTCTCCTGCCGCCCAGGCAAACCGTGAGTACCCTTTGGTACATTTGAGAGGCGGACACACTGAGACAGGCCAGGAAAGCTTGTAGCTGGAGTTGGTGATAGCCTAGCAGTGGGGCAGACGGCGTGGTAGGAGTACGGGAGAAACCATGACGCGGACACGGGAGGAGCCGCTGGATTGGACTGGACTGGACTGCTGGATTGGACTGGACTGGACTGCTGGATTGGACTCGACTGGACTGCTGGATTGGACTGGACTGGACTGCTGGATTGGACTCGACTGGACCGCTGGATTGGACTGGACTGGACTTTTTATAGGGTTTTAACCTTGCTGCTAGCAGCATTTTATTCCTTTTAGCCTTTAAATTAATCATTCATTTAGATCCATGTGGGGGTTCACCTGGAGCGGGGTTACACCTGGATCGGGGTTACACCTGGATGGGGGTTACACCTGGATCGGGGTTACACCTGGATTGTGGTTGTGCCAAGCAGGCAGCGTCTGCTGCCTGCTTGGCACCCACTACTACCATCATTATTATCAGCCTTGTTATTATTAGTAGTATTAGTTATATTTCTATTATTATTACAGCTATTAATTCCGATAGTTGTATTATCACTCTTTTACATCCACTGCTATTGATTTGTGTTATTAGTTCTACTTGTATTAGTTATTACAGCTGCTGTGCTATTAGTGTGGTTGCTCTACATCTCTCTCTCTCTCTCTCTCTCTCTCTCTCTCTCTCTCTCTCTCTCTCTCTCAACCCAACATGTCGCGGCAGATGACCGCCCACCCAGAGCCGGTTCTGCTCTAGGTTTCTACTCACTAAACGGGGAGTTTTTCCTGGCCACAGCTCATTCCAATGCAATGCTCTTGGTGGGATCTCTTGATGGGTCTCTAAACTATAGAGTACAGACCTGCTCTATATAAAAAGCGTCTCGAGATAACTTCTATATATATAAAAATAAATTGAATTGAAGAGCCCGGTTACAATGGCAGCACTGCACACTTGCATGAAAATGATTGGATGTTACTAGCTGACAGCTGAAACAAGTGCGACTTCAGCACTCTGCCTGAAGTAACGCTACAGAAATCAAAGAAAGTTTGCCGACTCTCGTCACTGGCTGAGAGCTGACTCATCATATTTGGCCTGCTAAATGAATTCAGTTCATAATGAGCCAAACACTCAACTCCGCCTCGGGCCACTGTTAAAATCTTTTGTTCAAGAAAACAGAAATCAAATCCATATCAATATGGTACTGGGCTGTTCCCTGGGCAGAGATGGAGCAGTCCAGTGTTCATGTGCTGGTCTGTCCATCCACACGATGTTTTCATTAGATGTGGGCTAATGCTGCCGTTCCCTGGGGGCAAACTGAGTTGAAAACAATTTGGGGGCTTCCTGCCGGGATGTGGGTGTGCCGACTGAGAGGTTTACCTTAATCTTGAACCAATCTGTTGAAACATGCCCTCCACACACTCCCACAGGTACAGGAGAGCTAACCACATACGTTGCCAGTGAATATTGCCCAATCCTTGTCCAGCCATGTGCTGGCTCTGCCAGCTCCTGCCATTTGGGAGCCACATGGGCCTGGCACGAAGAAGTCTGAGAGACAGTCCGGTATGAGAGACAGCCTGGTCTCAGAGCCAACCCGGTCTGAGAGACAGCCCGGTCTCGGAGACAGCTTACAGAAAAATACCTTCACCAGATTTTTTATCCTCTTCATCCCAAAAGTATTTGCACTCAATTTTTTCTGAACTATGTTCAGCTAAATTAGTATCCAACATCAAACCCTGTGACTGGTTATGTGGTGATTGAAAGGTGTAAAACCTAGACTAGTAATACGGCCGATCCAACCAAACAAGAGCATTGTGCCGAATGGAGGGAGAGAGGGATGTGGACTGCAACAACCCAGATCTTAAGCACCCCTGGGAGCCTGGCCTGGTGCTCACGCACGGAGGAAACTGGTCTTCAGCAATAGATGGACCAGACGCACGACAGTAACAGGGTTTTAACAAGTTCACATATCAGATCTGAATTGCCTTTCTGTGCAAAAGCGGGGTGTTTTGCCACCACTCCAGCTGCATGCAGCCTGTGCCGAAAACCGTTCACGTAATCAATTTTTCGGAGGTTCTGCTTCTCTCCATTGATAATACAGCAGAGTCAGCAGGCACTGTATGCCCAAACACCGAATCATTTGGACTTAAACCAGTGCTCTCATGCATCACTTCTCTAGCTACCAGCATCAACCGAGGCAAACCCTCCTCCCAGTCTCTCTCCATCTCAGTACAGTAACAACAGTCAACGTCTGATGGAAACGCTCTGAAGCCCCTTGACATTGACTGGGGGTGGCTGTGGCTCAGAGGGTCGAGCAGGTCGTCCACCAATCGAAAGGTCGGTGGTTCGATCCCCGGCTGCTCCGGGTCACATGTCGATGTGTCCTTGAGCAAGACACTTAACCCCAAAACTTCTCCCGAAGGCATAGCCATCGGTGTGTGAATGAGTATTTAGATCAGATCCTGATGGGCAAAGTTGGCACCTTAGCAGCCTCTGCCATCAGTGTATGAATGTGTGTGTGAATGGGTGAATGCTGACATGTAGTGTAAAGAGCTTTGAGTGGTCGGAAGACTAGAAAAGAGCTTTATAAATGCAAGTCCATTTACCATTTACTTTGCCCCTTGTGAATTTTCCTCTCACCTGCAAACGGTTCTTTCCAGTTTTATCTGATGTCTTCAGTTCTGGAAACTGTCCATATGCTTGGTATACAGAATCTGGTATCGCTGTTACATCCTCGCCTGTATCTATTCTGAACACAGGTTCGAGGTCGTTTATTTTGACTTTTGTTAGCCAGGTTTCCGCGCCAACATCTATGTCCACCAAGCCGAAGAAGGCAATGTTCTCCTCTGTTACATCTTCACAGGTGGCATGGACCACTCCAACAGCCCCAGACCTGCACATACACACACACACACACACACACACACACACACACACACACACACACATGTTTGTATATACTTTATATATATATACAGTATATACATATATATATATATATGTATACTGTATATATATTAGGAGTATTTGTTATATTTGAGGATAGGTTTACATTGACTAAAAAGACCGAAACTTGATTTGACTAACTCAGACTGCTGAGCCTCGTATAGGCTTCAGATAACTTCAGATACACAGTTTGAGGGTCTTATATCTGAAGTCCTAACAGTCTGTAAGGGAGTCCCTCAGGGTTCAGTTCTGGGCCCATTTTTATTTACTGTTTACATAAACTGCTTGGGTGATAATGTTTAAAATTCATCTTTCCATTTTTATGCGGATGACACTGTTATTTATTGTTGTGCAGCTACCCTCAGTATAGCTTTTAAGTATCTGCAAAATGCTTTCAACACAGTCCAAACTCAGCTTTACCAACTGAAGCTTGTACTGAATGCTGAAACAAACTTCTGGTCTTTTCAAACTCTAGGAAGATGGAGTTGAATCAGAGTCTCCACATACAAATACTTGGGTTTTTTAATTGATGACCACCTCTCTTTTAAACCTCATATACAGAGTATGGTGAAAAAGTTGAAATTGAAGTTAGGTTTTTATTTTAGAAACAAGTCTTGTTTTTCTCTTGATGTCAGACGGAAACTGGTTGAAGCGACGTTCTCGCCTGTTCTTGACTACGGTGATCTGCTTTACATGAATGCATCAGTCCATTGTCTCCATATGTTGGATACTGTACATCATGGTGCTTTAAGGTTTGTTACAAACTGTAGAGCCCTCACTCATCACTGGATTTTGTACTCCAAAGTAAATTGGCCTGTTCTGTCAATATGTTGGCTTAGCCATTGGTATGTTTTTATCTATAAGGCCATTCTGGGTAGACTCCTCTGTTATTTATCTGTCTTTCTAACCAGAAAACATGGATATTATGGGTTACGGTCTCAGGACACGATGCTTATGACTGTTCCCAGAGTTTGGACTGAGTTGGGAAAGAAGGCCTTTGTGTTTTCTGCACCATCTGCATGGAATAGCCTGAAAAATTAACTTAAACTCCAGGACCCTAGTCACTCTAAATGAATTTAAAGGCATGGTGAAATCTATAGAAACGGACTCTACTGAAAATTGGAATTGTTTTGATTGAAATAGGATTATATGGCTTCCCTGCACTTTTACGGTATGGCACCTTGGAGCTGATCTATTGTTTTTTTAATGTGCGTGTATGAAACTGTTTGTACTGCTGCCATTCTTGGCCAGGTCGCTCTTGAAAAAGAGATATTTTAATCTCAATGAGTCTATACCTGGTTAAGCCGGTCGGGTCGCTGGGCAACAGCTCCAGCAAGGTACCTCAAACTTCCCTTTTCCCGGGCCACATTAACCAGCTCTGACTGGGGGATCCCGAGGTGTTCCCAGGCCAGTGTGGAGATAGAATATCCTCCCAGCTGGTCGTGCCTGGAAAACCTCCCTAGGGAGGCGCCCAGGGGG
>CAKAKR010057225.1:0-28020 GCA_916700685.1 Adelosebastes latens | reverse complement strand
ACACACACACACACACACACACACACACACACACACACACATATATATATATTTATAGTATTTTTTCATATTTTTATTGTCTGTTTTTCTATTCTATATCTATGTTTCTTAACTGTTTTTATGTATGCACCTAAACACCGGGGTAAATTCTGAGCTCAGATTTATAGATTTATAGGTGAGAGCGGCGGCGTCTCACCCGGTTGTCGTAGACCTTCTTCAGGGCCTCGTAGCGGATCGAGCCCTGGAAGATGACGCCCTGGAAGGTGTTGCTCTTGTCGCTCGCCACCAGCTCCACACACACCATCTCGCCCTCGCCAACCGTCATGTCACTGAACACCTGCACACATAATAATAATAATAAGATTTTACTTTACCTTTATCTTTTCACACAACAACCTTAAAGTCCCCTCATCTTTCTATGTCTGTGAGGACCTTTTGTCTTTAGAAAAACAGAGACACATAACCAGGGTGAGTGTTGGCTGTTTATCTGAGTTCACATTAAGCAGTTTTCTGCTTTCTGAGCACCAAAGAGTTGCTCATTGATTTCCTCCCAGGAGACAGATCAGTTGTTTTTCCCTCCTGTCGACCTGTAGCAGCAGGTGCTGGAGCCGGAGCCGGTTTTTAAATGGAGTGAAGAAGCATCGAGTCACACTTCATTACACAGACAGCATCGACTGGATCTCTGGACGCTATCAGCTGCTCATAGTGTCCAGAGAGGAGAGACTCCATCACTGAAGGGAAGACCTCTTTTTATATGTCATTTATACACAATGTTAATATTTAGATGATTTGAATGTTTACAAGCTTATAGCATCACTGCATGTTTTAGCTCAATATGCCACAGACAAGTTGGGATCTTCAAATGTCCAGAAAATCAGTGGTCAGTGGTCGGCTATTTTACTGATATTAAGGATATTTTACTATTTTTTGTCTAATACATTACTAACATTTTTGTGATATTTTACTATTTATTTATTTTTTTTTACTAACATTTCTTTGGTATTTTACTAATATGTTTGGGATATTTTATTTGTTCATCACTTTAATGTTGCAGCTGGTAAAGGTGGAGCTACTTTTAATAATTTCTCGGATATTTTGTGAATATTTTTTCGAATATTTTACAATTTTTTGTCTGATTAATTATATATAATAAAAATAAAAATAATATAAATTATATTTTTAAGATACTTTACTTACATTTTGGGATATTTTACAATTTTTTTATTTTTATAATATTTCTTGGACAATTTACTAATATTTTTGGGATATTTTATTTGTTCATCACTTTAATGTTGCAGCTGGTAATGGTGGAGCTGCTTTTAATTATTTTTTTATTTTACAAATTTTTGTCTGATTAATTTATCAATATTTTTCTGATATTTAACTTATATTTTTATGATATTTTACAAATATTTTTGTCGGCTATTTTACTGATATTTAGGATATTTTAAAATTTTTGGCTGATACTTTACTTACAATTTGGGGATATTTTTACTACTTTTGAGGTTACTAATATTTCTTGGATATATTACTAATATTTTGGGGATATTTTATTGTTCATCACTTTAATGTTGCAGCTGGTAAAGGTGTAGCTACTTTTAATTATTTTTCGGATATTTTGCGAATATATTTTTGCATATTTTACAATTGTTTTTGTGATTTATTCATCAATATTTTTCTGATATTTAACTTATATTTTTCTGATATTTAACAATTTTTTGTTCGATACTTTACAAATTTTTTTGGTATATTTTACCATTTTCTTATTTTACTAATATTCCTTCGCCTGGACTTTGTAACTTTGCAGACATTTTACATGCACAAAAAACAACATAACACGTTAACGGAAAGGGGAAAAGCACAACAGCATAATAGGACCGCTTTAAGGGATTTCTAAGCAGATTTATGGACGTCTATCCTCAAAATTGTCGTCATCGCCTTAAAATTTCTTAAAGTAAAGTAAAGTTAAATAAGCTGAAAGTTAAAGGAATACTTCACCCGCAAAATGACCATTAGTTTATAAATGACTCACCCTGTGTTAACTTGAATTCTTAAAGAAAATTCTTGAAGTTTTCCTCTCATGCCTCCACGGCGAACGGAGAATCAAAAAACGCAGAAAAGTCTAAAAACAGGCGGGCTGGACGAGAAGCACACCTGTACAAGTGTAAGACTGTTTATGTGGAAGTGTTATAAATAGTGATGTTTTAGTGAAGATGTGTGTGTTTGTGAAGTAGTGAGCGTCCGACTGGATAAATGAGACTGTGATTATTCTGCACCGGTTGTGTGAGAGTTTGTAAACAGATGTTTTGATATAGTTTAGCTGTTGTTAAACGCCGCTCCGTTAACTTCAATTCATCAAGACTTTTCTCCGTTGTTCAATTCTTCGTTCACGTGGAGAGAAAAACAACGTTTTCTTCAAGAATTCAAGGTAACATTTGATATACTGATGGTCATTTAGTGAGTGAAGTATTCCTTTAAGTAGTAGTATTATCAGTGTGGTCAGACTTTAGTGTCCGTTACCTCCTCAAAGTTGTCGATCATGAAGAAGATGTTGGGGTAGCTCATCTTGGACTCTTCTCCTTTGCTGTCCATGGCGTGTTTACTGGGAGACGCAAACACTTCCTGTGGAAACATCACAGACGGACTGAATAAAGACCAACAGCTTCATTAACCTAAAAATAGATAAATAAATAAAAAAATTAGGTCTAAAAACCAGCTAACTGTGTGATGACAGAGCTGTGTGGTTTCATACCTGACATTTCTTCTTGTGGATGTGGATATCTCCGGCGTCTGAGCGCGTGCAGACCGCACACGTCACCACGTAGTCCAACTGCAAAGATAGTAGAGTTATTGAAGTTTTTGAAGACATCACAAAATCTACCTTCTTTCATATTCAAATACGGCCGTCTTTATTTCCTACTTGCATTGACGCTGACTGTGCACTTTTACCATCTTGTTACTGCTTTGTCTTGTCTGTTAATGTTATACCATCCAGCACTTATATAAATAATCGTAGTTAAAAGATTTTTGTAGTAAAAAACAAACTATATTTGTTATATATGTGTTTTGGAAGACCTGTTGTAGCTATATTCTGTGAAAAAACATTTGATTTTGGGTCACTTACATTCGGGTCGCTACGACGGCGTATTAGGGCCGTTGTAGGCAAACAAAAACAAAAAAATGGAGCAAGGGAGGGGATAAAACTCTGAATTTCCAAGATTAAAGATGTAAATTTACGAGAAAAATGTGGATATTCTCTGAGATTATAAAGTCATAATTTTGTGAGAAAAACGTCTGAAATTCTCTGAGTATAAAGCGGTAAATTTACAGGAAAAGACTCAAAGTGTCTTGTAAATTTCTGACTTTAATCTAAGATAAATTTAAGTTTTTTTTCGCAAATTTCTGAGTTTTTTTCTCGTAAATTTACGTTTATATATATATATATATATATATATATATCCACACATTTATTGCGTAAATTTACAACTTTCATCTCGGAAAAAAAGAGTTTTTTTCTCTGAATATTGTAGTAGTAGTAGTTGTTGACCTTCTGCAGGATGAGATTCAGGTAGACGCTCTCCTCCCAGTCGATGTCGGGGTCACCGAGGCCCGGCAGCTTCTTGGAGTCTTTCCTGTAGACCTCCACCTCCACCTGAAACACAGCCGACACACACATTAATACCTTATACCTGACAGAGTGTGTGTGTTTTAATGTGAGCAGGTGAGTCTCAGATCAGGTGTAGACAGGAACAAGGACTCTAGAGACTTCCTGTCACATCATGTTAGACTTCAATAACAGAGCAGAAACACGGAGGACGAGCTGCTGCAGGTCGTTCAGAGGATGACGAGGATCTATCTTTATTGATTCGTTGCTATGACAACATCAAGAGGAAAGTGAAACATGCAGATATCAGTCTGTGTCTGAGGTGCATTTTCTGCTTTCCAAGAACAGAAAAACATGTCCTCATAATAACAAAGAAAAACAGGATTTGCTAATTTATAAAAAATCCAAAAGTATATAATCTCAGTATTCAGACCCTTTTCTCTGGTAAGTGGAGCTCTGGTGCATCCTGTCTGCTTTTATTATAATCGACATA
The DNA here is from genome assembly GCA_916700685.1 of Adelosebastes latens. Taxonomy (NCBI): domain Eukaryota; kingdom Metazoa; phylum Chordata; class Actinopteri; order Perciformes; family Sebastidae; genus Adelosebastes; species Adelosebastes latens. The sequence continues at coordinate 23,923 of CAKAKR010057225.1, read as the reverse complement.
TCACTGGAACTGGATTGGATGATTTAGAAAGGCACACATCTGTTAACTTGATTGGATACTAGACAACCACTGCTTTGGGGCCACATTTCTCATAATTATCTATATTAACATTATTTTTTGACTTGTAAACAAGGTAGGGATGCTCATTTTGAAAGATTTTCTTAACCGATAACCAACCCTCGTTAACCGATTATTAACCGTTAACCGACAAGATTTATGCCTCACATGAAGCGGTGTACCAGCTGCAGGAGCACAACAGATATTGGTTGACGGGAGTCTCCAGTTCACCGTCCGGGAGCGTTAACTTAGCAGCTACGATGCTGCGTGTAGTGTCGGGGACATGCAGCCACTTTCCCAGTAAAAGTCTCCACCGCACATTTAGTTTAGTTTAGCAGGTTGTCAGTTGTGTGTCTGCCCAGATTAACTTTAGCGAGTGTCCAACAAACAGTGTGTATTTGTGCTACGTTAGCAGCTCTAGCATTGCCGGAGGCTTCGTGCTCGCCGCCGCACACTTAGTCTGCGTAACTTTAGCGAGTTTCCAACAGACCGTGTGTGTGTGTGTGTTGGTGGTGAGTGTGAGGTTGTTGGTGGCGTTCTAGCTGTGAACGTAGGTGTAGCAGTGTGTCTACAGTTTATTTTGTCGGTGAATAAATGCTACGAAACTACAACTCCTCCGCTCCGCTCAAGCGATCAAGAGACCGGAGCCGACTTCCTGTATCCTGCAACTCCGGCTCTGCCTCTTAAGGTGGGCTGTTAAGGTGGACCAGCTTTTCTCCTTAAAGTGACGAGCCGCTCCTCTGAGCCGCTCAGCTTTTTAATAATTATTAACATTTCTTTTAACCGTTTTAACCGATAGCGTTAATCGGTTAAAATGTTTAGCGTCGGTTAACGGTTAATTATTAACCTCCCTAAAACAAGATTAATGTGACTAGACAACTTGGTAGGGCTGGGCAATAAAATGATCCAAACAATATTCATAAAAAAATCTTCCACAATAACGATGATAAATTAACGAGATTTATTTTCCATTAAGTTATTTTTGAATCAGTTTTCCTCTACGTACAAAACCACTAAATGAACAGCTAGCAGAATCGTAGCCTCCGCCGTAGCGGTCGTGGCCTCCGCCGTGGCCTCCGCCGTGGCCTCCGCCGTGGCCTCCGCCGTGGCCTCCGCCGTGGCCTACTCCTTGGCCTACTCCGTGGCCTACTCCGTGGCCTCCGCCGTGGCCTCCGCCGTGGCCTACGCCGTGGCCTACTCCGTGGCCTCCGCCGTGGCCTACGCCGTGGCCTACTCCGTGGCCTCCGCCGTGGCCTACGCCGTGGCCCACTCCGTGGCCTCCGCCGTGGCCTCCGCCGTGGCCTACTCCGTCGCTTACGCCGTCGCTTACGCCGTCGCTTACGCCGTCGCGTACGCCGTGGCCTACGCCGTGGCCTACTCCGTGGAACTCCGTCCCTTACGCCGTGGCCTACGCCGTGGCCTACGCCGTGGCCTACGCCGTGGCCTACGCCGTGGCCTACGCCATCGCTACTGTTGTGGTTGTAAAACAGTGGCTTAATTGTTTTGAGCGAAATGATTAGTTTCTCTCTCAGCATTTGATCAATTTGGTCTGATAACATTTGGAAAGTCTAGAAGGGTTCTGTCCTGAGGAGAATACTCTTAAAATTGAGCATTTTTAGGCCTATTATTATTAAATATATATTGTGATAATTATTGATTATATAAAATAAACTAGGGCTGCCAATCTATTAAAATAATTATTTGTGATTAATCACAAATTAGTCACACATTTTGTATCCGTTCAAGGGAGATTTGTCAATACAACATTGCTTTACACTAAACAAAACCTTTTTTAAATCTTATAAAAGTGTGTAAATACCATATACACTGTTTTTTCTCCATTATGTAGTGTTTTTAATTTTTAAACTCTGTAATCATACCACCGTCTTGAGTTAAAGGTCAATCATCATTTAGATTTACGTCCTGTGGGCCAAAAGGAGAACAATGTAAACTGGGCAGGGAAATGTGAGAACGACTGAAGGAAGTAAAACCATCCACATGGACCACAGAGATGTTTTCTTTCTTAGGAAATAAATATCATGCAGCATCAGACTGGACTTCCACTGTTTTATCTGCTTATTCACACAACCAGCATCTGATTTTACTGTATTTATTATGTTTCTGTCACATGAAGCAGGACGATCTGACTTAGTTTAAACTGCTGTCAACGTTTTATTCTTGCAGCAGGAGACACAAACTGAATGCGCTGCTTTTAACTAAATATGTTTATTCTTTTTAAATATTGGTTTAAAAAAAGCTAAAATCAGAAACAATAAGCGTTATGTAAATGTTATATAAATAAAGTATTAAATAATGAAATGATGTTATATAAAGGGTGCTGTCTGTGGTATCTTTTGTTGTTTGAGACACATCAGTCAGTTCCTCCATGAGGGGGGGGGGGATTTCCCATCGCCTTTCACTGCGTAACTATGGCAACCATCTCTGTGCTCTACATGGTCTGTGAGTGATATGAAAGCTGGCGTGTGGAGACCTTGTATCTCCCTTTATATCACCAGGGTGTGTTTAAATAGAGATGAGACAGAGATGGAGGGGAGGACGGATTACACTTTTAACTATTCAGTTATTTTTCATTCCTCCCTTATTATTAGTTATTTCACTTTTATTAAAAAATATATTATTTTTCTTCTTATTATTATCATTTTATTTATTTAAATTTCTCCCTTTTTAGTTATTTTATTTTTCAAAAATATGTATTACTTTTATTATTATCAGTAGTAATATCATAATTGTATTAATTAATTTATTTTCATTTCTCCGTTATTAGTTATTTAACTTTTTCAAAAATATGTATTACTTTTATTATTATCAGTAGTAATATCATCATTTTATTAATTTATTTATTATCATTTCTCCCTTTTTGTTCATTTTATTTTTTTCAAAAATATGTATTATTTTTATTATTAGTAATAGTAGTATTATAATTTTATTAATTCATTTATTTTCATTTCTCCCTTTTTAGTTATTTAACTTTTTGCAAAAAATATGTATTACTTTTATTATTGTTATTATTATTATTATCATTATTATTATTATTATTATTATTAATTTTAATTTCTCCCTTTTTAGTTATTTAACTTTTTTCAAAAAATATGTATTACTTTTATTATTATTTAGTTTGTATAAAGTGAGTTTTGGATTCTGTTGTGGTTAAATAAAGTTGGATTGTGAGTTTATAGAAATGTCAAACTGCTGAAATCTTCGTCTGATGGGAAAATTGATAGTTGCCGTCGGTGCCATTTGTCTCATTCAGAGTTATTATTGGTCTTTTGTATCATCTCATCTGCCTTGTCTTCATCGTGACAGGAAGACGAGAACAGAAACGTCAGACTGGCGACCTAAAACAACACCGCTCTGGATAGTCTGCTTTCACTTCAACAAAAGAGCTGTGAGTTTTATGTTGACATTTCCTGTAATAAGATGGGGCTGTTATATACACTCAGTGTCCAGTTTATAAGGAACACCTAGACTAGCTAAAACTAAGTCAGACTAATACAACAGTACAGCAGTAAATCCTCCTTCATGAAGGTTAATAATGTTTCATTAATCTTAAACTTGAAATTAGGGAGCAAATTCAGGGGTTCATTCAAATTTGATGTTAATTAATGTAAACACAAATGGATTATAACATATTAAGGAGTTGTTAAGAGATTTTGTTTATGGTTTCAGGGGGTTTTAAGGGGTAGAAAAATAAATAATAACAATACGCATGAAAAGACGTCTTTCATTTTTGTTTTTGCATGGACTAAGGGATTTTTGAGGCGTAAAAAAAATATATAAAAAAACGATAACTGGACTGATTAGTCGATTATCAAAATAGCTGCAGATTCATTTTCTTCGACTAAAGCTCCACCTGAAACATTTGGATAAATCTTTGAAAAGCTCGTCACCTTTTTGCCCTCGGTGTTCTCGGCGCTGACGTAGGCGAGCTTCCTGCGGACGTAGAACAGCATGTCGTCCTGTCGAGGAGCAAACTTCTCCATGAAGTACGTGGAGAACATCCAGGTCCAGAACACGATGCGGTCATCCTTAAAACAACCTAAACAAACACATGCAAACAATTAAACATTAATATACACAATTAATCATTAATAAACACGATTAAACATTAATAAACATGATTAAACAGCATTATTAGAGTCACCTGCTGAGGGAGCTACTGAGCTGAACCCAACATTCATAGAAATCTGAAATACTGTCGTATTGCTATTTCATATTTACTTAGGTTTATATCTATTTTAACTGCATTATTTTATGCCCTAGATTCTCATTTTGCTTTTACTTGTGTGATTTATCCTTTTTATATATATATATATATATATATATATTATGAGCATTAATGAAGGAAACTGAGACCATTACCAATAACTGCTTTGCTGGAACTGACAAATGACAAATAAAGAACCTTGAAATGTTCTTATAACAAACTCATTACTCTAAATATAACTGATTCTTAATCAAACTGTTTGTTTATATCATTATCACTTTTAAAATCTATTTATTATTTTCTTTTTTTTAGGTTAATTTAATGTTATTTTATGTTTTATTTAAAAAAAATATTTAAAATTTCATTAATTTTCACCTTAAATCATGCAGACATTCATATAAACCAAATCCCAATGATGGCATTGATTCCCTAAAATAAACATGATGAATCATTTATTCATATGAAAATGTATAAATATATAATTATGGTATTAAAACAGGAAGAGAAGGAGGGAAGAAAAAACAGAAACAACTCACAAGTTGAGAAAAAATAAAGATTAAAAGATAATATAACACACAAAGACCAGATAATTCATTTAAAAAACAAGAATTAAAGCTCCACATTGAAACACGTCCCCTGTCTGTCAGTGAAGCGCCGCCTGCCCGCAACCCTTAGAAAGGGCAGATGAGGTTTAAAAAGGGATGTTGAAGCAGGTCGATAAGCAGAAGTGTAAAAAAAGTGGCATTTATTAAGAACAAGCTAACTGGAACAAAAGGCAAAAAATGAAACCCTAAAAACTAAATTAAACTGGAGTAAAAGAACAATAACCAAATGAAATCTGCAGCCTCACAGAAAGCTGCTAATTATTTATATTTAATTGCTTTAAAAAGACGCTCCGAGGCAACGATGTCTAATTTGTTAAATGCCTGTTGCCTCCTCGTGTCTCTTCCTCACACAAGGAGAGGAGGCGAGGAAAGGAATCGAGGATGTACAAACTGAGAAATGAGAGTGAGGAGGAAAGAAGTGGAGTTTCCGCTGCGAGCTGTAAAAACAACGTGTGAAGTCGACCCAGCGGTTTGTTCTGTGGTCAGACTGTTTTATTATATTAAATTTAAATAAAAAATGCATGATTCCATTATTCTCCTCTGGCTTTTGTTCACATCTGAAGTAATCTCTCTCTTTATGGCCCATAAAACGACTGATCAATAATTCACATGCTGCTGCTGCTGCTGCTGCTGCTGGATTATCACACTCACTGTTTTTATTTTATTTTGAAAAATGAAAAGAAATGGAGCCGATTCAGTTGATCAACGACGTCTCACTGATTGTGTGTGTCGACCACCTGCCGCCCCCCCCCCCATCACCCCGGGGTGCTCCCTCCACTACCTTTCTACAGGCTGAAGCACCTGCCTGCCGCCCTAGCAACTGTTGCTAGGCAACCGGGCGGAGGATGACATGGCATTAAGTTAAACTTCCTGTTGGTGCAGCTGCTTCCTTCAGGCCTATAGAGCACAGAGAAACCCCCCAAAAAACAGTGACTGGATTCAGGATTTAAGCTAAAGATAATATTAATTAGATTCATTAAATGTCAAATTAAAAATCATCCATGAGACAGATGCGTTTGAGGCGCGTTTAAAAGCGCAAAAACAGACAATAAATACAAGTTAAAATTTATATAAATGGTTAATGAGGATGTCAAACTTCATCATATGTCTGCTAATATTACAGATGTTTGTACTAAATGTTTGAACGAGGAAGGAGCTCTATTTCTACGGGAACGTCCACAGGTTCAAAACTTCTGGAAGGACGTTATAAAATGTTTGTCAGAGATGTTTAATACCAAAGTCCCTTTAAATGTCAAACTCTGGAGGACTTTATACAAACATCAAAACAGACTAAACTTCTGGACTTTGGACTTTTCCTACTATGTTGAAACACACACAACATTCAAAATGAAATCACAATCCCTTTAAAGATATTATAGATAGATATAGATTATAGATATTATTTAAAATATAGCTTTTTTCCGTTTTTCTTTTTGTGTTTGTTTCATCCTTCTCCCCTTTTTATGAAACTGAAAAGTTATCAGGCAAATCTCTACGGACAGTTACTATAATAAGCATTAAATAAATAAATAAACATATATTTTAAATTTTAAATCAATCAGATACATTTAAAGATGTCTTCCTCTTGATTTTGATTCTAGAATTTCAAGAAAATAAATAAAAATAAAAGGTTTTATTTTCTTTGTTACATTCTTTTGCAAACCTTTTCTGATCTTCATTACATATTAAATATGATTTAACACCGACAGGTTAATATTCATCTGAACATCTCACAAGTGTCCGTCCTAAAATGTTGAACTACTCCTTTAACTTGATCCTTTATTGTGAAGGTTTGAGACTTTCTCAGATCTAAATCTCAAAAAATAAAAAATAAAAAACAGACAACATCGCCCAAATAAACAACCTGAGACTTCCTGCTGTTACTTCATAATAAAAGCCTTAACTCTCTGCGTTGGAGTTCAAACGTTTTTTCTTCTTTTTTTGTCGTGTTAACTGAACATAATATATATTAAATGTACGTGACTTTCATCAGACTTATGAGACCAAACTTCATCCAGCCTTCATCAGGATTAGCTGCTCTGTGTCAGCGTTAATTCACTTTATCAGACCTGCTAACAGCAGCTCAGAGTGACGAGACATGACGGGCACAAAGAAATAAAATGAAAACAGCTCTAAATCACTAGAATATATATGTTTTACTTCACTTTTACTTTGGTTGAATGTAAAGTCCTTGTATGACGAGATAAATGAAGCTCTGTAATGGAAATGAAAACATGGTGTATTGGCATCTGATTTAATTTCACAGTTCCATAAATTGAATTATGGTTAATTTAACGTGGACTGTGAGGATTAACCTGGTTAGCTGTGATCTGCTCAGATGTGATTTAACTGTGAAACACTGGAGCTGAAACAGATGAAGGTCATCGTGTTGGGATGTATTTTACACTGAAAGGACTCCACAAACACTCCCTCATTAGGTTTAACTAAAAGAAATTAAATACACAATTTGATTGGAATACAGAGGTCCTAATATTGTTTTTTAATACATATATATATTAAATACAATATATAAGTATATAAGTATGGAAGTGCAAACAGCAACCTAAACTTAACTGCACATTTTCTTCTAATTAAAAGTTGAATTATGTCCTGATTTTAGGTTATATCTAATAAAAATGTTCTTTTTTATGGCTATTTTCTTAATGGACTTTGACAGATTTCCCAGAAGACTCCTGCTATTATAAAGGTCATTAAGATACTTTAACACCATTAGTGCCTAATTGCTGCAATTTGAGTCAGAACTCGTGACTCCTTCTCTTCTTCATAACTCAGTTCAGTTCAGTTAAATCTGAACACTCAGACGTGAAACACATATTTTTAGATTCAATTTGATTTACACTTCCCAATGATAGCATTATCTTTGATGTCCATCCAGAATAAATGTCCATATATATCCTCTTAAAAATCATACTAAAAAATGTCACATACTAAAAAATGTCACATACTAAAAAATGTCACATACTAAAATACCTCACATACTAAAAAATGTCACATACTAAAATATCTCACATACTAAAATATCTCACGTACTGAAAAATCTCACGTACTGAAAAATCTCACATACTAAAAAAACACACATACTAAAAAACCTCACATACTAAAAAAACACACATACTAACAAATCTCACAAACAAATCTCACATACTGAAAAATGTCACGTACTAAAATTTCATGTACTAAAAAACTCACATACTAACAAATGTCACATACTAAAATATCTCACATACTAAAAAATCTCACGTCCTGAAAAATCTCACGTGCTGAAAAATCTCACGTACTGAAAAATCTCACGTACTGAAAAATCTCACATACTAAAAAAACACACATACTAAAAAACCTCACATACTAAAAAAACACACATAACAAATCTCACTAACAAATCTCACATACTAAAAAATGTCACGTACTAAAATGTCACGTACTAAAAAACTCACATACTAACAAATCTCACATACTAACAAATCTCACCTACTAACAAATCTCACATACTAAAAAAACACACATACTAAAAAAACACACATACTAACAAATCTCACATACCAAAAAAAACTCACATACTAACAAATCTCACATACTAAAAAAACACACATACTAACAAATCTCACATACTAAAAAAACTCACATACTAAAAAAACACACATACTAACAAATCTCACATACCAAAAAAAACTCACATACTAGAAAAACACACATACTAGCAAATCTCACATACTAAAAAACAATCACAAACAAAGTAAAGATTTTAAAGTGAACAAAATGAGGTTTTATGGATTTTTCTCAAGGATAAAAACACGTTTGTGGGACTAAAAGAGAGCATTTTGTTTTTTTGGACTCGAGGTGACTCCTGCTAAAAAAAATAAGTTGTTACTGTGGTTCTGTGATAATAAAATGGTTTAGATTCATGAGGCTTTGTGCTTGTCAAAGACTGAGGATTCAGCTGGATGCTGCTGCATGTTAACAGGTAGAATATTTATAAGATTACTCTCTCATTATGTTTCTTTATTTTGGTCTGATTTAAATAAAAGTTTGATGTTAGTCTGCCAGTCTCTGAGTGTTCCCGTTATTCCAGAGTGAAGCAGCGTTCTGCAGCCTGCTCTATTTATAGCTGCTGCGTATCCCATTTTAAAAATACATCAACTGTGTTATGAAGCCCGGCGCCCTATCACTCATCATCTGATGAAAGTGAGCTGAATCACCCCAAAATCTATCTGAGCTGGCAGCGAGGAGGAGAGAGGAAGATCAGGAGACATGTATTTTACATTATACGTTATATAACTCACTCACTGTGGGGGCTCAGTGACGCTCTATCAGAGCTCCAGAGACCTGGGGAGAGGATGAACTAAAGGATGAACTAGAGGATGAACTAAAGGATGAACTAAAGGATGAGAGGATGAACTAAAGGATGAACTAAAGGATGAACTAAAGGATGAGAGGATGAACTAGAGGATGAACTAAAGGATGAACTAAAGGATGAACTAAAGGATGAGAGGATGAACTAAAGGATGAACTAGAGGATGAGAGGATGAACTAAAGGATGAACTAGAGGATGAACTAAAGGATGAACTAAAGGATGAGAGGATGAACTAAAGGATGAACTAAAGGATGAGAGGATGAACTAAAGGATGAACTAAGGGATGAACTAAAGGATGAGAGGATGAACTAAAGGATGAACTAAAGGATGAGAGGATGAACTAAAGGATGAACTAAAGGATGAGAGGATGAACTAAAGGATGAAAGGATGAACTAAAGGATGAGAGGATGAACTAAAGGATGAACTAAAGGATGAGAGGTTGAACTAAAGGATGAACTAAAGGATGAGAGGTTGAACTAAAGGAAGAACTAAAGGATGAGAGGTTGAACTAAAGGATGAACTAAAGGATTAACTAAAGGATGAACTAAAGGATGAACTAAAGGATGACTAGTGATCAATGGTCACCAGAACCTCCTCCATGATCAAACCTCCTCACCACCGCTACAACCACCTACAGGACCACTAGAATCACTTTAGTGACCACCAGAACCTCCTCAATGATCACTAGAACCTCCTCACCACCACTACAACCACCTACAGGACCACTAGAATCACTTTAGTGACCACCAGAACCTCCTCAATGATCACTAGAACCTCCTCACCACCACTACAACCACCTACAGGACCACTAGAATCACTTTAGTGACCACCAGAACCTCCTCAATGATCACTAGAACCTCTCGAAGGACTACTAGAACTACTTAAAGGAACCCTAAAACCCACACAATGATCACTGGAACCTCCTAAGGACACCTAGTCCCTCCTATAAGACTCTAGAATCTCCCCAGTCACCACAAGAACCTCCAAGAGTACCACTGGGACTTCCTAAATGATTACAAGAACCACCTAAAGCAATGGTTCCCAACCTGTGGGTGGAGACACACAAAAAAGAAGAAATTTCATATGAAACTATTTTAACTGTATTTGTATAGTTGGAAAGTCAGTAAACTTTTTTAAACTTGAACAAAATCAACTAGTGACAAGAGGTGCAAGCAGATTTTTTCTTTATTTTAAGAGGAACCATTGACCTAAAAGGCTCCTAGAACCCCCCCTCTTAATATCAACAATGTCCGCCTGTCTACTGAATCTTTTCAGTCCCATCTCAAAGTTTACTTTCAGCTTTTGTAACTGTTAAATTATTATTTCACAGCAGATTTTATAACCTTTCCTTAAACAGTGGTCAGCTTGTGTTGTTTCTAAATAACGTGACAAGAGGAGGTTCTGCTGCATGTGACTCCCTCTGTCATGTGTTCAGGTGGAACGAATGAATGAATGAATGAATGAATGAGTCATGTGATGAGATCTTAGTATCTGAAGTGACGACACTCAGCAGGTTGGATGAGAGGATTTAAGGTGAAGACGTAACAGGATCAGAGTCTCTCTAAAGCTGGTTTCCTCCTGACAGCTCTGACTAATCCTACTGAGGAGTTCCTCTTCTCTAGCTGGTTCATGGTGTTGACCATTAGTTCATACTGCTGTGAGGATATACTGTACAGACATGCTAGAATGAATAACCTGTGTGGTAATATCAGCAAGAAGCTTAAAAGACACATTTTGAGGATCTCAGAGACCAGGATTAACCTGATGAATATGGTCTTTGATAGACACCAACCTCCAAAACACAACAGAGACCAGGTCTTTCTATTTCTAATCCACCTCAAAACAAATGTCTTGTTTAATCAATCATAATGTCTATATAATGTTAAAAATAGTGAACATTTCCCGTTAAAATGTCCTTAAGTCCAAGGTGCAATAGTGCATAGTTCCAGTCACTGAATCCGACTATAACTATTGATTGCTGTAGCTGAATTTCTTTTAAAAGGAATTTTTCACTGCTGATATCTTAAAACCTGTCCAGAAATATATACCAAAACTTAAACTAACTAAAGTAAGTTAATAATAAAAAAAAGAAAATATGGAAGTACAGTATGTAGTAGTTTCAAAACAAAAGTTACAAAGTGTTTCACAATAAAAGCATTAAATATCAAACAGGTAGGATAGTGAGTCTGGAGGATTTTTCTTCAAAAAATTCTGTTAAATTGCAGTGAAAGGAAAACATCAATATCTTGGTTTTTGGCCGTCACCATCTTGGTTATTTTTTGTTTGTTGTTTGCAGGATTACAGAAAAACTACTGGCCTGATTTTCAAGAAACTTGGTGGAAGGGTGCAGCATGGGCCAAGGAAGAACCATAGAACCATATATATAGTGGATGTAGTCACCATGCTGTCACCCATTTGTTTGTGGACTACAGTTTTGATGCCTCGAGTTCGACATTTTGTCGCCATATTGGTTCTTGGCAGTCACCATCTTGGTTTTTGGCTGTAGCCATCTTGGTTTTTGTCCGTCTCCATCTTGGTTTTTGTCCGTCACCATCTTGGTTTTTGGCTGTAGCCATCTTGGTTTTTGGCTGTAGCCATCTTGGTTTTCGGCCGACACCATCACCATCTTGGTTTTTGTCCGTCTCCATCTTGGTTTTTGGCTGTAGCCATCTTGGGTTTTGTCCGACACCATCACCATCTTGGTTTTTGTCCGTCTCCATCTTGGTTTTTGGCCGTCACCATCTTGGTTTTTGGCCGTCGCCATCTTGGTTTTAGGCCATTGCCATCTTGGTCATTGGCCGTCGCTATCTTGGTTTTTGTATGTCGCCATCTTGGTTTTTGACTGTCACCATCTTGGTTTTTTGACTGTCGCCATCTTGGTTTTTGGCTATCGCCATCTTGGTTTTTGGCCGTCGCCATCTTGGTTTTTTGCCGTCGCCATCTTGGTTTTTGGCCGTCGCCATCTTGGTCATTGGCCGTCGCTATCTTGGTTTTTGTCTGTCGCCATCTTGGTTTTTGGCTGTAGCCATCTTGGTTTTCGGCCGTTGCCATCTTGGTTTTTGACTGTCGCCATCTTGGTTTTTGACTGTCGCCACCTTGGTTTTTGGCCGTCGCCATCTTGGTTTTTGGCCGTCGCCATCTTGGTCATTGGCCGTCGCCATCTTGGTTTTTGTCTGTCACCATCTTGGTTTTTGGCTGTAGCCATCTTGGTTTTTGGCCGTTGCCATCTTGGTTTTTGACAGTCGCCATCTTGGTTTTTGGCAACCAGAACTGACACGAGAGGGTGGAGCTATATACGTACGACCGAACGCTGAACAAGACATTTTTAGGGGACCAAAAGGTTGTAATTAACTTAGATGAACTGAAAACAGGGACAACTCCCAGACCGGACAACGCCGCGGTAGTGACCTGTCAATCACAAGGTAGCCCCGCCCTAAAGCATCCCCTGCTTTATGGTCTATTTGACTCTAAATGGGACCCTAATGGCGGAGGTCTGGGCTCTCCTTTCTAGTTTTAGTTTTGTTTTCATATTCTATGCATGGATCCCTCAGCTTCACTTACTAATTTCCGACCCCTGAATTTACGCCATCTGGATATGAGATTGACAACATTTACAAACTGCTTCATCACCTTTTACAGAGTTAATGTTGTTGCACAAACAGACTGTACAATGTAAACAGATGGGAGACGTCCCACTGAGATCTCCTTCTGTCTGAGATGTCCTGCAGTCATATACACAAACACTTATGTTCATATACTAATATAGAAACTGTACAGAATTACATGTTGGAAACTGTTTTACTTCAGCTCAGCTCACCGACTTCATTAAATAATCATTTGTAATCATTGTGTCTGTCAGTGTGTGAGTCACAGTCAGATCACACTCAGCTATTTTTACTGTACAGTAACACTCAGTCACGTCATGCCGTTTGTGAAGAGCAGCTCCCATCGATCGATCGCCATCTATTCTGTCTGTTACACTGCTGTATTTATAGCAGGCAGGCAGCGGTGTTTCACTGTGGAGGGATACGCTGCTGTGTTAGGAGGTAATTAAACCTGAATCATTGATGTTCATCTCTGTGTCTGGTCTCAATGGACTCTGCTGGTTCTGCTCCTGTTTCAACTGGTTTATGAAAGCCGTCTGATATATTTCATATTATGTGTCGTAAATTCTTCAATAAAAGCCGGTACTCAAATTATACGAGCCAACACAAACAAATATATAAGTCACTAATAAAGGCTGGTAGGGGAATGGCTGGAATTACCTTTACTTTCATAGTTTGGCGACGGCCAAAAACCAAGATGGCGATGTGCAAAAACCAAAATGGTGACGCCCAAAAAACAAGATGGCGACGGCCAAAAACCAAGATGGCAACAGCCAAAAACCAAGATGGTGATGGCCAAAAAACAAGTTGGCGACAACCAAATAACAAGATGGTGACGGGTAAAAACCAAGATGGTAACGGGCAAAAACCAAGATGGTAACGGGCAAAAACCAAGATGGTGACGGCCAAAAACCAAGATGGCGATGGACAAAAACCAAGATGGTGACGGACAAAAACCAAGACGGTGATGGTGACGGCCAAAAACCAAAATGGTGACGGCCAAATATCAAGATGATGACAGCTAAAAACCAACATGACGACCACCAAAAACCATGATGGCGACGGCCCAAAATGCCGAACTCGAGGCTTCAAAACAGCAGTCCACAAATCAATGGGTGACGTGACGGTGACTACGTCCACTTCTTATACTTAGTCTATGGTACACAGTGACATCACCGAACAGAAGAAACACAGATGAGTATAATGTTATTATGACAGATGATAGAAATAACGAACAAAACCAGCAATACCAGTTGTGATAAACGGGAACTCTCCTCCAGTTGAGTAAAGACCTGAGTCACTGTTGATGCTGGCGGTCAGACCTGACTCACAATCAGCAGTCTGTAGAGGACCAGCCAAGGACACAGACAGACTACTGACTCTGAATAAAGAAACACCAGCGACTGACACAACAGCACACCTGAGATAACAGGACGGTCAGCGAACCAAACCTGCTTTATAGTCAGAGTGTTAATGTTACATACAGTAACTTAGATGGCGGTCGGCGTGCTCCCAGTTTAGAGAAGCAGACAGGAGTACCGGCAGGAAGCTAAGCAATGTACTGCTGTGGACGCCACGTTAGTTCAGATCAGAAAGTCACACAATAACAAAACTAACTAACCGATGGATGCAGCGGTAGACCAGCAGCTCCTCTGTTCTGAGAGGTTAAATTATTGTTTTTGTGAAGGGAGTCTGGTGGCTTTGAAGAGAGTGATATAACGGCTTCAGTTCTCGTCAGAAAGGGCTGTCTGATGGCGAGGTAAAGCGGTGAAAATATTCTTAATAAAGCGTACACTTAAACTGATATTGATTTTTTTTTTAGGTGTTTAAAATCCGTTTTTCTGCTGCTCCCGTCCACAGCCGCTTTACCTCGCCGTCAGACAGCCCTTTCTGACGGGGAACTGGAGCCGTTATATCGTTCTCTTCAAAGCCACCAGACTCCATTCACAAAAGCAATAATTTTACCTCACAGAACACGGGAGTATAAATGTAAAAATACATTTTCTCATTGTCTATTATTCAAGGAAAAGTTAAAGGGTCAGCTGAAACTCTTCATCAATTTTTCTTTAAATTTATCGGTCATTTGGTGAAGAAAAAGTCAGAAAAAAGTTCACCGTTAGTCTCTCTCCTCTCAAAACGAACTCCATTCAAAAATCTATCAATTTAAGACAATACTGTTCACACACATAAAGACATAACAGAGAGGGATCTCATGGTTTTTACTAATTAACAGGGCTTTCTGCTAACTTCGGCATACAAGTGATTCACTTTGAGGCACATTATTTTAATAAAATATAATTTAATAACAGTTTGTTAATTCAAACTGGCCAATCGCCCTCCACAGAAATACTGTAATAAGTTATAGTTAAGTTTTAGAGCTTATAGATTTTTTTTTCGATGAATCAATACAATTTTTAGTCTATTAAATGTAAAATAAATACTAAAAAGTTCAAGAATATGTCTTCAAATGTCTTGTTTTGTCCGACCCAAAGATATTCAGTTTACGATGCTATAAAAACGGGACATATTCACACTGGAGAAGCCAGAATAGCTGATGTTTTCCTTAATGAATAACTTAAACTAACCTCTTCAACACACACTATAGTGCTTCCCTCTATGTCATTGTTCACTGACGACGACAGATCTGATAAACAGAGGCCCGTGTGCTGTGATGAAGTCATGGGATGATGAAACAGAGCTCCATTGATTTCTCCATCAGAACAAACGACCCACGTAAACCTGCAGCGCCACGGCGGTCTGCTGTGATCTGGATCTGCAGACCAGACATCCACATGGTACAAGATACAGATAACAGAGATGGAGCTTTCTACCAGCCGGCTGCTCTTCAGGACTGATTATGACCACAGGTTCATCTGATGAATAATGTCTTTAAACAGGCTCCATTACTGAGATAATGCAACAGCATCAATTAGTGGAGAGGAAGTTTACCCACATTTTAACATCTTTGTGCTGCCATTTATCTTTTTATAGATTAACAATACAAATTATATGAAGCAGAATCCAACTGACGCAATTCAAATAAGATATCTGCAGAAAAAAGGAAACTGAATTTACTGTTTAAAGGAAGAGTTTTTGGGTAATATATCAGTCTCACGTCTGTGTGTTCCGTACAGTCAGAATGAGGTTAGCTTAGCTTAGCATAAACACTGGAAGCAGGGGGAAACGGCTAGCCTACCTCTAAAGCTCCATGATGAACAGGGAATGTGTAATATTGGAGAGGTTTTTCTATTGCGTCTTCGGTGTATTACTGTAATATCTTGTGTGTAATGCCTATTTATTTATATAAAGCTTTCTCAGGTAATGTGCAATATTTGACTTGTTTTTCCACTGTGTCTAGGTGTACTACTTGTCAGTTATGTATTGTTTTAAGCTGATTGCAGCTGTGTACTACACTACTGCCCATGCAAAATTTCCCCTTGGGATGATAAAGTATATTTTATCTTGTGCTGTAACTTGTTTGGTTTTTATTTATCTGTACACAAACATAATGTAAAAGCTAAAAACTGTTTCCATTTAATATTAGTACTCTACCTGAGTATATATTTTGACATACTTTATACTTCTATTCCACTTTTCAGAGGGAAATACTGCAGTTTTACTCCATTATATTAATAATAACATTATATAAATAACTTACTGTATTTTTACAGCGTGGTATTTGTACTTTTACTGTAATAGTATATACATAACTTACTGTATTTTTACAGTGTGGTATTAGTACTTTTACCGTAACATTATATAAATAACTTACTGTATTTTTACAGTGTGGTATTTGTACTTTTACTGTAATAGTATATACATAACTTACTGTATTTTTACAGTGTGGTATTAGTACTTTTACTGTAATAGTATATACATAATTTACTGTATTTTTACAGTGTGGTATTAGTACTTTTACTGTAATAGTATATACATAACTTACTGTATTTTTACAGTGTGGTATTAGTACTTTTACTGTAATAGTATATACATAATTTACTGTATTTTTACAGTGTGGTATTAGTACTTTTACTGTAATAGTATATACATAACTTACTGTATTTTTACAGTGTGGTATTAGTACTTTTACTGTAATAGTATATACATAATTTACTGTATTTTTACAGTGTGGTATTAGTACTTTTACTGTAATAGTATATACATAACTTACTGTATTTTTACAGTGTGGTATTAGTACTTTTACTGTAATAGTATATACATAATTTACTGTATTTTTACAGTGTGGTATTAGTACTTTTACTGTAATAGTATATACATAACTTACTGTATTTTTACAGTGTGGTATTAGTACTTTTACTGTAATAGTATATACATAATTTACTGTATTTTTACAGTGTGGTATTAGTACTTTTACTGTAATAGTATATACATAACTTACTGTATTTTTACAGTGTGGTATTAGTACTTTTACTGTAATAGTATATACATAATTTACTGTATTTTTACAGTGTGGTATTAGTACTTTTACTGTAATAGTATATACATAACTTACTGTATTTTTACAGTGTGGTATTAGTACTTTTACTGTAATAGTATATACATAATTTACTGTATTTTTACAGTGTGGTATTAGTACTTTTACTGTAATAGTATATACATAACTTACTGTATTTTTACAGTGTGGTATTAGTACTTTTACTGTAATAGTATATACATAATTTACTGTATTTTTACAGTGTGGTATTAGTACTTTTACTGTAATAGTATATACATAATTTACTGTATTTTTACAGTGTGGTATTAGTACTTTTACTGTAATAGTATATACATAACTTACTGTATTTTTACAGTGTGGTATTAGTACTTTTACTGTAATAGTATATACATAACTTAACTAAGTGTGGTATTAGTACTTTTACTGTAATAGTATATACATAACTTAACTAAGTGTGGTATTAGTACTTTTACTGTAACATCATATACATAACTTACTGTATTTGTACAGCGTGGAATCAGTACTTTTACTTTAATATCATATACATAACTTACTGTATTTGTACAGCGTGGTATTAGTACTTTAACTGTAATAATATATACATAACTTAACTAAGTGTAGTATTTGTATTTGTACTGAAACATTATATACATTACTTACTGTATTTGTACAGTGTAGTATTAGTACTTTTACTGTAACATTATATACATAACTGACTGTATTTGTACAGCATGGTATTAGTACTTTTACTGTAACATTATGTACATAACTTACTGACTTTCTCATGTCAGTTGATATTAATGTTTACTGGTGCACATTTCCATTAATAATTGTCCAGTTTAATAACCACTAAACCAGTAGAGTCAAAGTGAACCTGGATCAGTTCTGGGGGGCCCCTCTGTGGCCCCTCTTTACCTGGCTGGCGATCCTGAAGCTCCATATATAACTAATTATCCAGATATAGTTAATTAAAACAGGCTGTTGTGTGTATTTATACATGAATTCAATGGTATTATGTTCACCGAGGAACCAGCACACTGTGTCCGGGCCACGGTGAATCACTAACGGTCGGATGGACTCACCGAGCCCGCTGATCTCCTGTCGGATGTTGAGTCGGTTCCTCTCGTCGGCGATGGCCTTCAGCATCTGCTGCAGAGAACCGTCCAGCTCTCCGTTCTTCTCCTCCTCAGCTGGCCCGACAGCCTTACACAAACCGGGGAAGGACGCCATCTCCGCGCTGGGATCATGACAGTCCGGGCTAACAGCTACCGATGGAACCGGTTCACGGTAGCTAACACACGGCTACAACAGAAGCACGGGAGGGGGGACACCGAGGATCCCCCCGGTTCTTCCTCAGATTAATCCCGGATTAAGATCCTTAACGTGGCGTCAGCTGCACACCTGGGTACCGGTGTTCTCTGGTGTGGAGCCCGGGAGCGGAGCCTGGAGGTCGGGCTGCTGATGCTGCTGCTGAGGGAGACTCTGGTCCTTCTGTTGTGCAGATCAGCTGGAAACACCCCTCACACTTCCTGTATCAACACGAGGCTCTTAAAGAGACAGAGCACCTGAATACTACTACACACACACGGTGACCCGGAGCACCGACAGGTGTTTCACAGAATACAGTCACCCGGCAGATTCAGTGACCCGCCCGGACCGGAAATTCAGTCGATTTTCAAAATAATAGTAATAATTTCCATTTTATCACAGTCAAATCTAATAAAATTAAATACAAAATACAAAGACGAATTGTAAAGGAATAAAATATATAGTCAAACAGTTGAAAAAAAGTAGCTTATAACATAACTGTGTGCATATAATCTTCTTGTTTTTATACAATTTTAGACAGTTTATCAAATATGTATGGAAGCCCAGTTCGAATGACTTCAAGGGACTGTTTGTAACTTTTTACAGGTATAAATCTACCGGGTCGGGGTCCCATGCGCGCTCGCGTGTGGCTACGCTGTTCAGACCGCTCCTCTGCTCCACTCTTCTTCACTCACACAACGCGCGCGTTCTCGCTCCACTCTCACGTGCATGCGCGCACACTACACACTGCAGAAGAGTTAGTTTAGCTCTGAGAATATCTAGTGAATATACAGTGGACGTTTGTGCAGAAATAACTGCTGTAGCTCCTCCAGACCAACAGAGGTTTCCCGTGTCTTGTGAAGTGACGGAGCTCCGCAGCGAGAAACGTTATTGTCTCCGACCGAGTGCCGGTGTCTTCCCTGTTCCCTCCGGCTGCGGTCGGGAGGCGATAACGTTACTTGCTGCGGAGCCCCGCTGCTTCAGCCTCCGGGGCTGAAGCAGGACAGGCCAACACTAGGATGAGCATTGATTCATGGAGAGACCTTCGTCTGGTCAGCTAACATTACTGCCAAGCAGGTGAAATATAGAGTGATATTGTGGTTTAAGCTGACGTGTGTCGCCTCACTGTTTTGAGCGATGCTCGTTCATGTGTATTTAGAGCGAGTAAGACATTCTGAAAGTTACAAACAGTCCCTTTAAAAAATAGACTTTTTATGTCATAATTTTGACTTATCATGAACATTTCTATTTCTCATTTTATTTAGATAGATAGATTTACTTTATTGATCCCGGAAGGGAAATTGCAGAATTGATTTGAATTTGAATTATAAAATTACAAAATAATATGTCAAACCTTTATTTATCTTGTGGTTATAACGTAGTGAGTCAAGATTTAGACTTTTCTCAAAATTCTTAATTATCTCACAAGTCTTGATAAAAATATCAAGGCTTATGATAGATTTTGACAAGTACATTATAATTTGACGGTGACTTAGTAACTCTTACTTTTGCCTTACTATCTTAACTTCTCACTTAATATCACATCATTTTGATTTAGTGACTCAAATGTGTGAATTGGTAACAAACATTTTGGTTTACTATTACTAATTTGACATTGCAGATTAGTATTTTGGGATGTAATTCAAAATACAATTTTAGCTAGTGTCTCATAACTTTATAACATGAGTATTTCCTTTTTTTTTTTTTATCACACATAACTTTAAATCTAGCTTTTTCTTAGTTTTCCTGGCTGAAATGGGCTTCCATACACTGGTGTTACTTTATGTGGGGTTAGCCTAATAACTGACTTAAATACATTAATAACTGAACTAAATGTTGGCTCATTTCAAAGTCTTTTAGCTAAAGAGTTGTAGCTACAGAGTTAAGCATTGTTGCCATGGCTTTTCTTTACTGCGTGTTATTTGTTAATAAGTATGTGATGTAGAGAGAAATTATATTGCATTCAGAACACTGGTTGTGCTGTTCTCCGGTGCTCAGCGGGTCATGAATCAGACGCACCCCTGTTAGCATCACTGCTAGGCGGTAGCAGCAGGCAACATAGTCCCCGCCCAGCTGGCTGGTGGAGGTGAAGAGGAAATAAATATGGAAAATATTCAACAACGTCTCTGTGACTTGATTAATTCATATATGACCTTCACAGTTAATGGCTCGAGGGTTAACTTAGCAACCGACTAAACAGCTAGCTAACAACGGTTAAAGCTACCGTTAGCTGTAACTTTATAATCGACTATTGAACTATTTAAAGTTAAAACTACTTTAAAACAACGGAATAAATCACGGAACATCACAGAATAGTGTCGGTACTTCGTTGGAGGACTGAAACCATTAAATGTGTCTGTTTTTACCGGTCTGGTGTTTTAATTACGGACAATTTACATCCTTCTTCGGTTGGAACTGGAACAGGTGTTACAGCGAAAACTGTGACCCGTTAAATTCTGTGACGCTCCAGAGAGAAATAAACATTCTGACCCGTTAAACAGACGTGATAATATGACGTCAGTCAGTGTGATACTATGAATACAGTTTACATGGAGATGTGAATCTCAATCGGGTCACAGGATGTAACGGGTAACAGAATTATTCGTAACACTGGTGTTTCACCTCAGCAAACTCCGCCCGCCCAAAGGGAACCTCCTCGCCGGTGAAACGGGTTTGTTTAAACGAACGCACCCTTTGTTTTAAGACAAAAGATGACGTCATTATCTCAGCTCCCGACCATGGAAACAAAAATGTGTTTTAGGTTGTTTTTGTCCTCTATAACTTTATTGTGTCCGTCTCCTCCAGCAGCAGTGAGAGCATAGATATGTAATAAATGTAATAATTTAAGGGTTTAATGGGTTTTATGTGGGGATAAATATTTTTTAAGAGCTAAAAACCTATTAAATATACAAAATAACATGTCCCTCTTATCAAGCAACTTTTTCAAAGTTTCACTGTGTCTAATATGTTTCAGATTTTTATAATAATTCCCGATTTTTTTTCACATATTTTACTAATAATTTTCAGACATTTTTCACTATTTCTTTCACATATTTTACTAATAATCTCAGACATTTTTCTAAAAAATTGTATTACATTTTTTGTAATTATTTTCGTACATTTGTCACTTTTTTAACATATTTTAATAATATGTTTCGGACATTTGTTCACATATTTTACTAATAATTTTCGAACATTTTTCTCAAATTTTGTTCACATATTTTACTAATAATTTTAGGATGTTTTTTTGGACATTTTCACTTATGTCTTTTACATATTTTACTAATATGTTTCGGACATTTTTCACATATTTTACTAATAATTTTCGGACATTTTTCACTAATTATGACACACATTTAACCTTTTTATATTGCGAAATATTCAAAATTTTCACTTTTATGTGGTAACATACAAGTTATAATCAATAGATGAGTCCAAATTTTGGCTATTTAAATCAAAATTATGTATTAAAAATTGTGATTTAGTGTCTCTTCATTTTGATTTATTAACTCAAAATTGTAGTTAATCCCAAATTTTTGGGTAAACCCCTGAATTTGCACCTAAATTGAAAGAAGTGAAACCTTAATGTTGAGTTTTAAAGTGTGAATTTTGTAAAAACTAATTGTGACTTGTCAAGTCAAAGTTATGAAGTAAGAAAGTAGTTAAGTACAAAATTGGATTAAAAGCTAAATGATGACTTCAACAGTCAACATTTTGACATAGTAAGTGAAAACTATTATAATTTTAACTTTTATTTAACCAGTTTAGTCCCATTAAAGTTTCTTTTGCAGCATAAAAAGTTGCAGACAAAAACAAAATAAATACAAACAGAATAAGAGACATTTTTTACTGTAACATTTACAAAAGTCAGATTCATCAGTTTCTATTTCTTCTGCAGATTCTTCCAGTTTAAAGCAGAAAACATCACGTCTTTCTCCGTCCTGCCAGGTAAATAATAACAAGAGTCATCATTTTAAGATGATAAGACATAATTTAACAACTTTTAACTTTATAAGTAAAAGTAAAAATATCTTTTATTTCTGTAAAAGCTGTGCTGTGCTGTGTTATTCTAATAAACACATTAATTGAGGAGTATGTGAGCAGAATAAACTCCCGTCTCTGCTCGGTATGAATGAACACTGGAGTTATTTATTGATCATCGGTGTTGTTTTATTGTTGCAGAAGAAGCTCTCCGATTGGTCGTCAGATGAATCCTCGCCGGATGTCTGCAGGTCGTCCTCCCGTCGGTCTCACTCGGGGAAGTCGTCCGTTGAGGCCAGGCGGCGGGCCGATGGGGTCGTGTCGAGGGCGTGGCAGGAGGGCGTAGGGGAGGCTCGGCCGCTGGTCATACTCGCCCCCGATGATGCCGGGCACCGCGGGGTGGAGCGGGACGGGGATGCAGCTGAAGAGGTCCCGGGGGTTCCGGTGGAACGGAGGGACGGGGTGGTGATGGGCCGCGTGCCGCAGATCAGAGCGAATCTGATAAAACCTTTTGTAACGCTGGAGAGAGAATTAAAGATAAAAAGTTAGAATTATAATAAATATAAACATTTAATCAGAGTTTTCACAATTAAATTAATTTAATTAATTTAATTTAATTTAAATAAAGTACTCATAAATACAGGCTCTTTTAAAGCGTCAGTTAAGGGGCTTTCGTGTTATTTATCCCTTAAAACATTTTTTATTCATTAATTATCTCGTTACCGTAATTACATCAATCCAGAGGTTTAATCCTAATTTGGGGTTAATTAACGGATACATTTAATAATGGATTTGCTGTATATTAGGGGGTATTTGTGCCTGAATTATGGGGTTTTAAAATCCCATAAACGTTTCAGATAAGCCATCAACTATCCCTTTAAAATTGCATTAAAATTATTATAAATGGATAAATTAATTTAATTTAATAGTAAAACAATAATTGGTTTAATAGTGAAAAAACAAGTCTTGTGATGAGCATTTTTCACTGTTTTTATATATTTTATCTAATAATATTTAGTTTTGAACTAAATGACTGATTAAGTGGAGGAAAAATCGATTGAATGAATTGCTAAACCATTTTGCGAATGATTTTCACACATTTTTTCACATATTTATCTAATATTAAGACGTTTTTCCAGACATTATTCAATTATATATTTTTTTACATATATGACTAATAATTTTCACATATTTGTTTTTGATATTTTTCACAATTTGTTTTCACATATTTTAATAATAATTTTTGGACATTTTTCACTAATTGTTTCACATATTTTACTAATGATTTCCGACATTTTCACATACATCTTTTAC